>JAUMHQ010000066.1:8191930-8206484 GCA_032361165.1 Enteromius paludinosus
TACTCCCACCAGGAAGATACACCCAAGACCCTCCTCTCACCCCAACCATGACTTATCAGACCGTAGAAGATTGCCAGAATGTTTAACTTTTTTCCCCCCAGGACATTCTTTCAAACTCACTTTTATACATCTAATCTGCAATATATTAAATGGAAGTTCATATCTAACATTTAACTTATA
Organism: Enteromius paludinosus; assembly: GCA_032361165.1. NCBI lineage: Eukaryota > Metazoa > Chordata > Actinopteri > Cypriniformes > Cyprinidae > Enteromius > Enteromius paludinosus. Next base: position 8,192,111 of record JAUMHQ010000066.1, read on the forward strand.
ACCTTAATAAATAGGCCTGTCATAAGGCGATACTCATATATTTTGTTTTATTATTAGTCTACTTTTTTATAATATTTAGAGCTTATTGGGTTACTCCAAAACAGAATAATACAACTTTCTATGACGAGCGTCTAAAAATATAATGGCTACAACATTTTTTCCCCCGTTAATTATTTAATTTCTTTCTTTTTTTGCATTTTGCATTTTATGTAGGGTAGTATGATTTAGCATACCTGGTTTTATCATATGATTCCAAATTTACTAATTTGTCAATTAAACATTACATAATTCTTGCCACGCCTTGCTGAGAAAATGTGTGTTATCATTGAAATGGCCTGTTATCTAAAGACAAGTTCTAGACTGTGGGCGGTCTCTCTCATTTAAGGGTAGATAATAATGGAGCGCACAGTAAAACAGCTCTTTACATTTTTTATTATTTTTTTTAATATTCGGAAATAATGTCTAAAAGTAAAAACTTAAAAGCGCAACACTGTAACTCGAGTGGTACTCTTTCAAAGGGTACTAATACATACTTTTAACGTAGGTCTGCTAAAATTGGCTTTAATGTACTAATATGCACAATTTAGAGATACAAAGGGGGAAAATGCCTTTAAGCTTTTGCACTTTATGGGTAGCGCCCACAGCGACAACTTTGTACTTTTTTTAGATTGTTTTTCCACTTACGAACTTGTGTTTGTACAACATGTAAAATACAATCTGAAATATTAATCATAATAATAACAACAATAAATACAATTACATTTAAAAGAAATAAGAATAAGTTGCGACTCCTTTGTGAGAGCGTTGGCCTAAAGTATATTTTATTGAAGTAGCCACACGCATATTTTTTTATTTTTTATTGTAATTCTTAATACACGCAGCCTATAGCTAATAGTGCGTATAAGTAGTACGCCGAATAAAAGCAAAAACTCTACATATACGCAAAAATGGACTTAGAAAACTGCGTATCATATGCACGCCAAACATGTGCATGTCGAAATAGCGAAATAACGAAATAAACGTGTCCCTGCCACGAATAAATACTGTGAGACTGAGCTGGCGTGTCATATACACGACAAAATGTTTTCGTCTTAATGCCACGAGCTTTCGTTTTTGAATTTAATTTTTTTTTTTTTGTGAGACTCGGCTGTTTCAACACGAGCTACGCAGATTACCTTAAATGACCTCTCCGACAGATTGGGTACTTTGTTTGACAATTGTCATTTTATCATTAGCTCCTATATGTGTAGGTTACGAAATATCATTTTAATGGCAATAAAAAGATTGTTTTCATTGCCATTAAAGTAAAATAACTGAACGGAGCCTAAGAAAAGTATTTTGCTTAAACACGCGTACAAATTTTGTTCTGTTATACACTGAAATGTCAAATGATTTTGTCCAGCTGGACACGTTTAGTGATAAAAATGATCAACACACGAGAAATAGCCTAAACAATCAAGGTCTTTGGGCACCTTTGAATATGAAATTAAAATGAAAAAAAACCAACAGGTGCCGTTTTGAACATAGATCTCACGAATACCCCGTTATTACTGCCTTACGTACGAATATTGTTCGTGACCGTGTTGACTTTTGAACTGTTTACGAAAAACAGATATCGAGATATCAGCCCTGCTTCAGTCCAAGTTAATTTTGGCTCATTAAAGTTGTGTTGCGACGCTGATAAGTACAAAGTGAAAAAGCTCATTTTCAGATTGCATTAACGTCATACAGAATTCATGACATGTGTTTTGCAGGATTATATGGGCGGGTGACTGATATAAATAAACGCGACCTAACAAGTAATTAGTGCTATCCCAGCATTAAAAAGTATCAACTGATAATGGTGGAGTGGACTGATTCTGAGCGCAAGGCTATCAAAGCCGTGTGGGGGAAAATAAATGTGGATGTTACTGGGCCCCAGGCTTTGGCTAGGTGAGTTTTAACCTGAACCTGATAACCTGAATGAGGTTTGTTGGGTTCTTTTATATTTACATGTGTTTCTTAACAGATGTCTCATCGTGTACCCTTGGACTCAACGCTACTTTGGCTCCTTTGGGTCCTTGAGTGACACCGCGTCCATTATGGGTAACAAAAAAGTGGCTGCTCACGGCAAGGTTGTACTCAACGGACTGAGAAAAGCCGTCCAGAACATGGATGATATCAAGAAAACCTATGCGCCCCTGAGCGTATTGCACTCCGAAAAGCTTCACGTGGATCCGGACAACTTCAGGGTGGGTCTTTGCTTTTGAGTTTGAATCTGAATATGGGAACGAGGCGTGGTTAAATAACTCACACGGCATTTTTAACATTTTTACAAATCACTTTCTAAGTTGTCCTAAAATGCAGTGTGTGTTACACTCTGATGCAATATCACAGTACATTCACTCCTTCATAGTATAGTATACAGTATTCATACACTATTGTAATAAAGGGTCTTTATTGGCTTATATGGTTCTTTTAAGAGGCTTTAACCTCCAATGGATTCTTTTAATTGCACAAAAACATCTTTATAGTTGAAAAATGTTTAATATACAACGTTGGCACTATTAAAAACGTCACAGTAAGGTTATGTTTTGGAAAACATTTGTGTATATGTGAAATTTTGATCACTTTTTTCACCTTATTTTCACCTTAAAGCTCCTCGGTGATTGCTTGACCATTGTTGTGGCTTCCCAGCTCGGTCGTGCCTTCACTCCGGACATTCAAGCAGCGTGGCAGAAGTTTCTGGCAGCTGTAGTCTCTGCACTTGGAAGACAATACCATTAACTAAGGATCTGGCTTTAAAAGCTGCACGGAACGTGCATTTTCCAAATAATGTATGAGCATCTTCTAAAAAATAAAGCCTAAACAATTCTAATCAGTGTTCTGTTGTTTATGTTAATGTGCAAAAAAGAAATACACTAAATTTGGTAGTTGTTATCATTGGTTTTCCATTTATATTATGCTGTTGGATGTGAAATCAATGCTGTGCAGGGAAATATTTTGCTTGAAAATTATGGGACGATTTACCAATTCACTCGATTCACCGACATAAAATGTAAATGCTTATAAAAGGCCACATAAAAAACTTTGATATTATATGCAAAAATTGACTTTAGCATACATATGATGCGAAATTTGTTGGTGTGCATATAATGGACAGTTGTTTTTGTGTCCTTGCATCTGCCCAAATCCGACCTGTAGCATGCATGCCAAGTCAATCAACCGATATTTTTATATAGTTGCTGATGAGCTATATTTTTATTGTTTTTATTGACCAATATTTTATGTGTAGATTGATTTCTTGTCTCTAAACTGTTTCTCAAGTGTGTTTCTCTCATCACCTGATGCTTTGTGAGTATGATGTATCGGTGGAGACCCAAGGAAAAGCGGGGATTAAAGTTCAAAACCTGATTTGAAATAAATTCAAATTCAAAGCCCTTCAATCCTGAATCAAATCGATCCAAATTGGCAAATCAATTTGTGCTGTTTAATGCATTTGAGATGTTGTGTTTTCCAGATAACATGTATATTTTTCATCTGTAAATGTTGGAAAGTATTTGCTCTCAGCAACGGGCGAGTTAACAAATGCTTCTGCGCATGTGCGCTAAGCAGAAGTAGCCCATTCAAGACAGTAGCGGATTTTTTTACAGTGTTTTCATGAAACTAGAGAGAAAGGCAGCATAGCTGTATTAGTATGTGGTCTACCCGATCTCGCATGCGCGTATAAATAGTACGCCAAATAAAAACGAAAACTCGTGGTATAGATACGCAAAAATGGACTTTGCTGCGTATAGGTATGCTACGAGATGTGTGGTGGGATTAGGGTTGTGGGGTAGATGCGTATCACATCTATGCGAAAACTGCGTATCATGTGCATGCAAAAAATGTGAGAGTCAGTGGTAAAATCATTGTGTTCGTATAGGGCAGTTTTATGGGCGTTAACAAAGACGATAATGATAAAGATAGCAAAAAGATAAATATCTCCTCATCGCACAGTGTCGTACGGCTGAATCCTAACGCATTGCATCTATAACTGCTTCATTTGCATCTTTAATATATCGTCTTGTTGGCTTTGCACCAAGATGCCTATCGCATGCACATCCCTTGATTCTTTAGCGTTAGCGACTACCTGCTGGTTTCAGCACTGGACAGCGCCACACATGACCTGTCCATGCGATATCAGACACTCAGCTGCTGCCCATAATAATACACATAGCCGAAACAATTGGTGTCAAGAGCCGAAGTACAAATACAAATAATTTTGAATATCTATACTTTACCGGAGTAATTATGTTTCAGCCGACTTTTTACTTCTACTTACATTTACACTTTCACACACTACTTTACATTTATCTGCACTTTCCATAGATTTTAAAATTAGCCTCGTTACTCCTATTTCATTCCGGCTTGTCATCGTTCAAAAAAAAAAAACATCCAGAGAAACATCCGACCGGATAGAGTGAATTTGATTGCGGTTGGATGAGGAACACATAATTCCGACACCTACTGGTTTGAACGTGATCCATCACACCTGCACACAACACAAATCACGTGACACTCTCCAGCACGGGCAATAGGCAGTGTTCGTGGTGTTGCTCAAGTCTAAGCACCATTTAGTTCATAAGCGCATTAAATCGTATCGTTAAATTGTCTCTAAAATTGTACATGGCAAGAAAAAGACAAGTTACCTCTCAAACATACATATCTTAATTTTATGTTGCTTTAATAATTTGAAAGTTTAAATTTATTATAGGGCTAATTTTGTTCCGAAGATGAAAGTTGTCTCGTTAGTAATGTGTAACTGCGCGCTTTGGACTTGTAACCCAAAGGTCGCGGGTTTGAGTCCCAGGTCCAGCAGGGATTGTGGGTTCGGGGAGTGAGTAACCAGCGCTCTCTCCACCTTCAATACCACGACTGAGGTGAGACCCTCGCGCAAGGCACCGTCCCCCCAACTGCTCCCCGGGCGCCGCAGCAATGGCTGTCCACTGCTCCGGGTGTGTGTTCCCGGTGTGTTTGTTGTTCTTCACTTCTCACTGCTGTGTGTGTGTGCACTTGCATGGGTTAAATGCAGAGCACAAATTCCAAGTATGGGTCACTTCACTTCACTTATTAATAGCCTATTGCTTGTACAAATGTACAGAGTACAAAAAAATAAACTTTTTGTATGTATGTTTGTTTCAGCTGATGAAGAACAGGCTACTATTGTGCATATAATTTGTGCATGGTTGTTAAAATTACGCATGAAAACAGATCAAGGCCAAAACATTTTTTTGCTATACAGCAAAACTTATGCAACAGTTCCTTTTTTTAAGGATGACATCATGACGCACACCATTTTATCAGTAAAAGGCCAGTTGGATGGAAATAGGTTGGAGACAGCAAATTTCTTTCTCTTTCATTCTCTTTGTCCATAGCTGGATGGAAACTAGGCTAATGTGATAAGTAGACTATGCTAACTTTTTAACTCTTTGTAAGCTTTTTTGCTTAATGGCATTTCCTCTTTACATTACTTTTATACTTTGTATAAAATAAGTTGTTAATTTATAAGTTGTTTTGAAACCAGTACTTTTACGCTTTTACTTAAACTTTTTACACTTTTATACTCCAACGTACAGAAGATCTTTTAAACCTTAGTATCTATACTTCTACTTGAGTAATGAATGCGAATACTTTTGACACCGTGCTGCCGAAACGACATGTGTTGTGGAGACATTAAGCTCCTAAACAGATTGACACCATATACAAATTTCATAAGGCTCAAACATTAAATCAGGGGTCATCAAACTTGATCATAAAGGGTCGGTCTCTTGCAAAGATTAGGACCGAGCTTGGTGACCCCTGCATTAAACCTATTTTCTAGAATGAAAAGCAATACATATTTCAAATGAAAATTAAAACTATAAAAATTACGTTCATTTTAATGATGTGCTAGTAAATAAAAATAAATAAATACATAAACAAACAAATAGATTAAGACGGTTTACCTGCCGTTTGGTGTGACATATGGTCTTTTCCAGAAATGTTCATTTTGCGTGCAGTTAAAAGTCAGTGGCTGATTCAGAGGTGTATGAATGGTCAACCTGATTAGCTCGAATCTCTTCCAGTCTTGGCACAGAAGCGTGCATGTCTAATTTCCCCCACCCTTCCTGAACACCAAAAAAGCAAACAGATGCCGTGACTTACAGAGAATCATAAAGAATGAGATTCTTTCATTTCTACTCGTGAAATGTAATAAACAAACTAATACATAAATAAAAATGTGTGTCGTTACACATATAGACAGCACATATTCTGCCTATAAAGCGTGTTTGGAACTGGTAGGTCGTTTGGGTTAAGAGTGCTTAAGAGTGTTTTGTCATGAAAAGAGCTTCAGTAACAGTAACGTTTGTTGAATTCCCCAGTTTAATATGCAGAATAACCAGTATGCATGCAGAAAGTCTGTTTATAACCAACCTACTTAATTTTATTGAGGACCACAGCCAATATTGTCTCTTATTTGCATAGCACTTTTCTCAATCCGCGTTTTTTCCCAAAGAAAAAAATATTTTACATAATATTGTACCTCAATAACGTGAGCGGGCGATATTAATTAATTAAATTACTTAATAATTAATACATTAATGTGGTCCATCCTAAATTACGGCATGTCTTTATGGTTTTTGGCTGTCAAGGCAGCGCGCCGAACTGTTGGTAAAAACAGTCTGAGGAAGACCACTTGATTTGCTCACATTACTTTTACATACATAGATTTTTTTATTATTATTATTTTGTTTAATTCTAAGAAATATCTGATATATGAGCAGTCGAAAATAAACCATGGTTGTGTGGAGCATTTTACAAAAGTTTAGAGGGAATACGTTTATTTTATTTTACTCATTCTTTCGTTCATCCGAATGTTTGAGTTAACTCGTTTATTTTCGGTCTACTCATTTATATTTGTTATGGTATCAAGTTACTACGTAGACCACATCATAGTTGAATTTGGCAAATTATAGGTTTGCAAATGTACCTACCAAACTAGATCTGTGGTAGCCTATATGTGTGTGTGTGTGTGTGTGTGTGCGGGTTGGTTTATGAGGACACAAATGTGTATGATGACATGGGTATGTATTACAATATGAAGGTGTTTTATGAGGACATTTTCAGTGTCCCCGTAATTCAAAAGGCTTAAGAAACATACTAAATGGTGTTTTTTTGAGAATCTTAAAGTACACACAGTTTCCTGTAAGGGGTAGGTTTAGGTGTAGGACAATACCACATACAGTCTGTACAGTATAAAAACCATTACGCCTATGGAGAGTCTCCATAAATCACAAAAACCAACATATGTGTATGTGTGTGTGTGTGTGTGTGTGTTTGTGTGTAAAAAGCTAGAGACTTAGGGAAATTATACAAGGGAGATGATTTAAATAAAACATTGGAAAAGATAAAAAAGTATCCAGGAAATCAGAAACAGAGAGTGAAGGCTGGCAGAGGGACTGAAGGGTTGTTCAGGACGTTTCTGGCTCCCACTACAGAGCATCTGACAAACGTGTTAATCTCTCTGCTGAATGGATCAGCCTGACATGAACAGGGCCTTCTGACATACTTCTCAATCACAGACGGTGTTGGGTAAAGTGCAGAATGCCCTGCCATACCAGTGCCAGGGCAACACGTTCAGATTTAGCACTCAGCCATGCCTGTAGCGCACATGAACACACATACACGCTCCATGCAAATCTGGGGCAAAGTGTGTAAATACAGCATATTGTGTGATAAAACAGTGATTCGCACACATACTCAGTACTACTCAATTTGACAGGGAGAATGGGTAATGTTTGCCAACTGGATAGCACACATCCTCCAGACCTGCTGAGCTACAATGTTCATGTTGGAGATGTGGGTTTAAATTTGGCCCATGACATTCTATTCTGGATGTATTCTGGATCTACTCTAGGGGGATTGTATAACAAGTATGCAGCTAAATTAAGCTAAATGACTTCTAATACTACATTTAATTCAATGTTCTACACATTTTCAAAACATCCTTGTTTAAAACATATTTTTGGTTATGTGAAACAGTGTTTTCTCAACAATTATTGGAAGGTTACTTTTAAATGTACTCTGAAGTTGTGCTACAGTAGCATCCACCTTACATGTTTCAGAAAAAAGTATGACTAAAATTTTGATGCTTATGGTTTGAGAAAACCTGACAACCTTGACAAAATGTTCTCTATTAGCTGAGTACTTCTCTGTTGACAACTGATCACCTACATTTTATTTTGTTACGCATTAGCTTTTGAATGGAATGCAGCATTACTTAGTTCCATTGCTAAGACCATTGTCTTTTAGTTTCAGTAGTTTTACAGCGATCTGTTTTTAAACCTCATCAGGTTTCCTTGCACATCAAGAGAAAGAATTTCGATGTTGGCTGAAGCTAGCGGAAACACCTTTCACCTCCACGAGTGCCTAGAAAAATAAATCGTAGAGAAATATAGATCAATACCTTGTTGTGATTCCAAGCAGTTCTCTGAGCCCAGCAGCGTTAGATGAATTCAGAGGAGTGGTGCTGGTTAACCACAGACTGCTTCCTTTTCTGCTCATACCTGGCCATTTCTGCTCCTACAACATTCTAGAAAAATCTTTGTCAGAGATGTCTGAGGGGCTTGAGTCTCCACTGGTGGCACCTGGAATAAAGCGCTCCATCAGCTAAAGGAGGCCAAAGCATAGTTCAGCTAACCTGGCCAGACCTCTCTCCCACTGGTCATGTCCCCTCTGGCTGCCCCTTCTACGGTTTGGAGCGCTGGGATCTGACAACACAACCCTGCCAAAGTCCATTACGTTTACTTGACCAGTTTTGCTAGAAGAGAAAAGGGAATAAGCATGTGAGCCAGGAAAAGACTGAGCGACTTGAAATGTAATGACTTGAAAAGAAATAAAAAGGAGGATTGGTGTTTGTATTCATGCGTTTGCACCTTTTAACCTCAGCTGATTGTGTTTTACGGTTGGTCAGAAAGAGATACATATACAATAAGTATAATAGCACTGAATTATTATACATGCTGTGGTTAAAAAAGCTGACTCCATTTAGATACATTTAGAATGTACAGTATTATGACATGCACAGAATAATCAAGTTTCTCTGTATGTGAATGTGTCAGTGTATAACAAAGTATAATGCACAATTTAAAACTAGGCATTACAGGAACAGGTCACCCAAAAATTAACCTTTGCTGAAAGTTTACTCCACCTCAATCCACACACACACACCCAATAATTGACAATGCTTGAGTTTGTATGTAATCTTTATTATTGATGATTCTGTAATGTGCAACAGCTATTTAAATGAGTCTTAATGCAATTAGTCAATGTAAGTCAAAGTAATAGCAAGTCCTAATGAGCCTTCAAAAAAAAAAAAAAGCATAACAAAACAAAGCATAAAGCACTCCAATTATTTTGGATTTGCTATGTTGCATAACTCGCTTGCAATGTAGTCAGTGTCATACACAATATTCACCGCAAGACAGCAATGCAACATAACTGGAATGCTCACATTACATCATTACAGCCCTATTTTAAATAGCAAAGGCCCTTTAAGGCATATTTTCCTGATGAAATTCAAATCCACAATGAGCAATTACCATAGGGAGGTGCTTTTATGGAGGAAAAACAATATCATCTGTCAGCTGATCCATGCCTCTTCCCGTGGGACAGTGTGAGATTGTGTGTGGACACACTGGACCGGAAAGTAACAAGGTGACCCATCAGAACTCGTACAACACAAGTCTCTAAACAGTGTCTGAATTATCCTTGGGTCCGAGAGCTCCAGAGGCTTCTGGAATACCTGCACATCTTTTATTCTGTCCTTGGAAACACAGTTTGTCCCAAAATTATGGAATAGCTGCATACATATGCATATACATTATCTAAAGTGGGTGGGTATTGCACGTTTATGCAGGTTATGCCGCAGAGCTCTGCAAAAGATGACATCAAGTGGGAGGGTGCATATACACATATATGCATAATTCACACACACTCTGAAACATATTTACATCTTGTTGGTTCTGGAGCAAAATTATGTCAATATTCTAGTCCGAAATCCATAACTTTAATGCTAAGAATGTTGGGTAACATTTTACAATAGGTATAAACAGTTAACTGACTTATATCACAGACTAAGAATAAACCTTTTTTTTTTCAGATTTGTATTAATCTAGGTCCAAGAAATATTTTGATCAAGGAGCACAGCCTACTTGGAAGAATCATTGTCAACTTGTGCACTTTATTTCTTTAAACTGCACACTTACTGTACATCAACACATAAGGGGCTCAGAGAAGCATCTATAGATTGTTGCCTCCTAAAGAAAAAAAAAACTGGAATGATTCCAATAGCTACTGGCCTCTCAAGAGCTGTTGTACACAACAGTTGTCCAATCAGGTTAAAACAGGGAGACGTACCAGAAATGGTGAATCAGGTTAATAGAGAACTTGCAGGAGATGTGAATGTGTGTCAGTGATTTCGGATATACTCCCAATTCACCAAGGCCGCTGTGACTGATCCAAATAAATAATGACACACCTTCTTTCTTTCACACATTCTTCGCGGGCCAGATGCTTGGTTAAGCGCGCCTTCATCCGATGTATCACCTAATCCACAGCAGATTTGTCTGAAATTGAAAGAGAGGGAAGAAGAAAAGAAAACAATTTATGTGTGTGTGTGTGTGTTTCCCCCAAATGACACAAGTAGGTTTTCTATTTCATCAGTTTGATTGTTATCACATTACAGAAAAAGCTCCCTGGTCCCTCAAAGGGAAAACTGCAGCGCAAATATGGAGGAAGTCAACATGTTCTACGGTATTGTTCCAGGGAAAAGCAATGCTCGCAATGCTCTGCTCTGCTTTTTATCTACACTGTCAACCGTATTGCTCACCAAGCCATATCAAACATATTGAATGAACAACATATTGCAGTTTCAGTAATATCTCTCTGAACACATACAGCCTTTAGGATCTGCATGGGAGAATTATTGACTTAACATCAGAAAAAAAACAATATTTCTCTCAGTATACATGCGCTTCACAGTAATTTTTCACCTTCTGTGCTGCATCACAGCTGTTTTTCGAATTTGAAACCAATGGCGTGTACAAACTGGAACTATTGAAGGTAATCCATTACATTATCATGCCATGAACAAGAACATAACACATATTCTGAGTATTATCTGTCTGTTAAAATATTAAGCATGTTTAATGGAATCAATGTCAGCACAGCAAGAGCATGTCTTTTCATTCAGGGTCTACTTTTACATACAAAAGCCATTGTTCGCTGTGAATCATTCATACTTCCCATGAGAGCCGCAGTGGAGTCTAATACACAAGCATCTATCATCAGAACATGAGCACTTATCACTAATGGGGCCACGAAACTGTGTTTTTGGGCCCTGTAGATTTGCCTACATCACTTTATATTGCGACCCAAATTAAGATCTAATGTCAGTTTGAAGGAGTGCTTACTAGCCTTTTTTTCTTTATTATGCTCGTTTTTACAGCACAGGCTAGCTACTTCCCCTCGTGATGCTCTTCTATAATTCAAAGGTACAATCCCTGTAAGAATAGATGAAATATCAGCCTAACGTAATTTATTAATATTACACAGAGCATTGCTAAAGTCCCTGCTAGGGACAGACCTGACAGGCAGCCATTAATCGTGTCTCGAGTCATCAAGTTGCTCTGAGCCACAGATTAGCATACATGCTAACGTGGGCCAAGAAGGCGTTAATTAGTAAAACAAAGAAATTAATTAGTATGTTTTGGGTGAAAGTCCCCCACGGAAAGCAGATAGAAGAGAAGGGCTGTGCGGACAGGCACACACACATATTTCCAAAGTGCTTTTGGACTCTACAGGTGCCCGTCTGGAAGATGTCCGAGGGTCCAGCTGTCAAAATCCCCACCCTCGTCATTATCACCAAGATGGAACACCTGCACCTGTCGAATCAGCGGGGGCTGACACATCCAACAACCCCCCCCCCAAGTCCTCAGAGAGCCAGTCGCAGGTAGCATCATGTTGCACAGCGGGGAGGTGGTGCAACTAAGCCGTCAAAGCCGCGTGGTGCCCATCTGCAGGACACTTCCTGCTCGGAGTGTGAGTAAAGTGAGATCCTGCAACTCCTTGCACATTAATCTTGCGCTGTGGCATCTCAAGGCGCAGCTCTGGATCAATTTCCTGAAACAAAGGCTCTTAAAAGGGAGAAAGAGAGGGGGTTAATACTAGCCTAATCCAGGGGTAAAAAGTAAAGACTGTTGGATAATTAAGTTGTCCTCAGATTCCTGAATCATTGTTACTTCATTAGTGTCCTGTCAAAAGGAAAAAAGGAAAGGACGTGACTTGTGGCCAGGTATGGTTTCCCATACTAGGAATTTGTGCTCTGCATTCAACCCATCCAAGCACACACACACAGCAGTGAGAAGTAAACGACCACACACACACACCCGGAGCAGTGGGGAGCAGTTGGGGGAACGCTGCCTTGCTTAAGGCTCTCACCTCAGTCATGGTATTGAAGGTGGAGAAAGCTCTGGTTATTCACTCCCCCCACCCACAATCCCTGCCAGACATGGGACTCCAACCCGCGACCTTTGGGTTACAAGTCCAACTCCCTATCCATTAAGCCACGACAGCCCCCCTTGATGGATTCATCTCATTAGTGGAATGATAGGGGATTTAATGTAGCTGGTTTGCTGGGACCGGAAAGGTGTGAAGGCTGTGATATACTTCGACAAAATCTGAAGAATGAACTGATATGACAATTTCAAACAAAAATGTTTCAGCAGTTCGAAACAGCTCACCAAAGCAGACTTTCTGGGGGATTCCGCTTTGGCTCGTAAACACGTTTGAGCTGTACCATTGGCCCATGGTTATTAAGCAATGAGAAGATGAGTTCTGGAACTCCACCAGAAAACACCATCACTCTGCCTTTTCAAACTTCATTTTGCCCCCAAACAAAAAACATTTTACAGTTTATTGGGGCCTATACATTTTTAAACGTTTTATTTTTACACTTTGTGTCATCTCACAATATCTGAGAATAATGAAATTAACTGCATTTTGTTTCTCTTTTGTTTGCAAGTCAAATGGACCAAATATGATGATTTCCTTTCCTATAACATAAAAGGCAGCTATGCGTGTATATTAAATGTATTTGTACTGAGAATGGTTATCACAATAAGACTAAATATTGCTCACAAAAATAAAAGCTATATCTTTTATTTGTCATTGTACTCCAGTCAAAATATTTAGGCACTAACTTGTTCCTTGTTTGTACTGTTAAAACAAGAGAAATGTAATATATTATATTTCGATATAAGAGAAATGTTTTCAATTTAATTTAATTTAATTTAATAACTAATTTGTAAACTAATGTTTTGGTCTGAAAGATTTTCTATGAATCCCTGGTGTTTTATGATACCTTTATGGTGCGTTTGTGTCCTATTTGAGGCCTTCTGTCCCTATTTGTTGTAAATGCATGGAAAAGGGGTGCCAGCACAGCATTCCAAACATATCTTTGCATTCTACAACAGAAAGTAAGTCAAACAGGAATGAAATAACATGAGGGTGGAGAAAATGATGGCAACATGAAGGAAGTGGGGGCTATTAAGTGAAAAGAGAAGCAGTGTCATGGGTTTTCCAAAGCATGATAAATCCACTTGGTGTTAGCAGTCCATGGGGAGCTTTAATAATTGATGGAAATGGTACAAATTTACACACTTAGCTCTGCCAGACCATCATTTAACTGCCCTCTAGAATCCTAAATAGCTCTCCCTCGATCTCTGACAGGGCAGGGGGGTCTCCCATCAGCAGGAAGCTAAATGAACCCTTCATGATTTCCAATTCAGCTGCCCTCTGAATATTGCCTCTCCAATCTTCTCGATTCCACGATGGTGTCTTATTATTATTATTATTATTTTGTCTACATCTATAACTGTAACTGTGCATTTGAAAAAGACTCTTTCTCAAGGCCAAACTGAAAACTCCAGGAAGAATTTCACCCATTTCCTGTTGCATTGTAGAAAACATGCAAATCATCCCTCTCTCCTGCCTAAACTCTCAGAGACATCTGCTGAGCAGACTGAACCCTGACCCTGAATTCAAAAGCAGTTAGCCTCACTGCACTCCAGAGGTCAGAGGACAAACACAAGGGTGACAACAATCTGAATGCATTTAGGCTGGCACTGTACCAGTTGGCCACAAGGACGACAGTGGACATATTGACCACTCCAGGCTCCCGTTGCTCCTGTTCTTTTGTGCTGAACTCTAAGACTGACTTTTTCTTAAAAATAAATAAATAAAACAATCCTCTTTGGGGGGGCGGGGGGGGGGGGGGGTATTTGGTATTCACTGGCAAACAATTATAACCTTA
>JAUMHQ010000066.1:8213344-8230442 GCA_032361165.1 Enteromius paludinosus
TACAAAAGGCCACTGTCTCATTGTGAGCTTCCTGTAATATCAAAATACATGACATTCCTAAATTTGTAATCCTTCAAGTACTACAATCTTATTTACAGTTAATCAAATTACCATAAATATTTAATAAACGGATAGGAGATGTGTAGAACTGTGAATCCTGTGGAATTTTCTGCATAGATTCCATGTGGGCCTGGTAATGCCACATTATGACCTACATAAGTTTAGTCTTTGATCTTTTCCTGAGGTGTCTTAAACTATCTACATCTTGTACAGCTGAAATATATCCATGGCCAGCACTGTTCCACATATTCTGGACGATATGCATTAATTAATCATTTACATTAGTTTTTGTACCATAGATGTGACACATAGATGTGTCTCTTTTTCTTTTCCCTTAAACTGCAAGATCAGCTTGACTGGTTCGGAGCAGCCTGGGCTTTCAGTTCTCTCCAGTTATGCCTTTGAAGACACATGCATTCATTAACAACAGCAGGAAAGGGCCACTTGTGTGGTCTACTTTTTGCTAGTTATCGAACACAAATGGAGTGGGGGGATGCTATTCGGGACTTTAAATGTAAGACTGCCTTACATTCTCACACTTTCTATCTTTTTTTGTCTCTCTCTTGCAAAGGCAAGCAACAGAAAAAGATGGTGACAGGCACTTCCCTGTTCCCACAGTTCCCTGAGCTCTCGTTAAAAAGGCCCTCTGCAAAGCCACCAATGGAATTACAGCAAAACCACACAGTGTGTGACATGGACCTTTTTTCTGCCGATGGTCAAACAATGGAGAGAAAGAGTGGAAATCAAGGGTTTAAAAGAGGTCAAAGGAAAACATATAAAACGCATGAGGTGAGAAAAGGTTAAAGTAGAGTTTACTCCAAGCTGAACGTCTGTCATTATATACTTACCATTATGTTGTTCAAATCTGTCTGAACATGAAAAGAGACATTTAGCACATTGTAGACATTGCGATTTTATATTCAATGAAAATGAGCAAAACAAAAATTATTAAAAATAGTCCACAACTTTGACTAAGTTTAATCAAAAATAGACTGGAGCAGTACTAATTTAGTATTATTTATTATATTTATTAATATTTTGTATTAGCTTTCATTTTATAGATGCATCTATGAAATGACATGACAACAGAATTTCCATTTTTGAGTGAACTGTCCGTTTAAGAGAGGGAAGGTGGAAAGAAAAGCGTCACACGGCAACAAGGACACCAAAAACGTACGAGTACGAGTAGAAAGGGGGGGGAGATTTCATCATGTAATAAGATCAAATTCATTAGACCTTTTATTTTATCTAGACACAATCATAGAGAGCGGCTGGCAATTAACTGTCTTATTATACCCTATTAATTAAAAAGAGATATCTTATAGGGACATCTCATTGCGTTTTTTCAGTAAACCTTATTTATAAGTCACGGTTCGTACAAACACAGAGATAAAGGACAAAAAGTGCGTAACGAGAAAGGGGACCGCATGTTAAAGGTTCCACAAGAGTGCACAGATTTATCAAAGAAACACGAGTAGTTACACCCACTGCGCGACTCGCGTTAATTGCTAACTTTTTTTCCCGAGTGATACATATCTTGTTTGACCTCAGATAGCAGATGCTCAACTATTACGTATGCCTTTTTTTGTTTAAGCCTGGGATTTTATTTAACTTTCCTGAGGAATGTTTTTGTGATCTTGTCTTTCAGGTGTGCTGTGTGGGTTTGCCTTTCACACATGATTGATGGTTGAATTTAAACTGCTGATGCCCACCTGAGGACATTGGCTCCTCTCATAATGCAATTCCCCTGAAGTGTAAAGCGTCGCTATTCAGGCACACTTCAATTCCGGCACTGTCTGCTGATTCTTTGGGCAAGTCTGGCAAATATTAGTCTGTAATTATGTGCAAAAGACAATAAGCGACAGCGTTAGCATTGAAATTTGAACACACACACGTACACACATTAGTCTTTGTGTGCCTTTCAACTCTGAAACTTTAAATTGCACTAATAAGTATTAGGTTTTTAAAATTAGTGGCCACAGAAGCCATTACGCGAGGGAAAATGAGATAAAAACCAACCTGCATTCAAATTAATGTAGCATATAATGTCGGTATATTGCACACTACCACATAACAGCAAGATACACAGACGAGCAAAGACTGCCTGCTAGCGTATTGTCATTCTCTGTGAAAGCCGTACAAAAACACCAATCAAAAAAGTGTCAAGTTCAGCCAATGACAGTAAAGTGCGTGTTATGCAAAACGTAGGAATAATTGAAAGTTCTATGCATGAAAGCCCACAACATCCATTCTTCTCTGCATGCTGAATGAAGCTATACATCAAAGGAGTTACAGAAATTAGAAAATGTCGACAGCCAAACAAAAACCAAAATAAAAATAAATTCACCTGGTGCAAAGGGACTCTGAAATAGTATTTAGAATAAATGGATGGTGTGGTAGTCATTTCCTGGATATAGTTGAGGTTGGACCACTGACTAAATCGCATTTCTAGAGGTAAGCATTCTCGGCAGAGCATATTTATAAGCTTGTTCATATTCAGAGTCAGGGACAGGATGAGATGAAAGAGTTTGGATTTGTCATTTGACCCTAATAAAAACTAATGCTGCTAAAATGAGTGCTGGTGGCCAATCGTATGTTATTAAAACAATGCAGGGCGTAAGATATGTATGCTGAATAAGCTGACAAGTTTTGCCTCAAGTTTTGTCACACCAACAAACTACTTTAGACCATTTGGAATTGAGACAAACATGTTTGAAAACTAGCGTCACAAAGCCAGAGATGCATTAAAGTCAGAGTTGGAAAGGTTGAGAGTCACTCTGCGATGTAAACTCTGATTTATACGCTGTCATCTGAGCAGGTGGGTTCATAACAACATATTGTGTTGGTGCTCTTCTGTGACAAAATTACGTTTAAGCGTTCTAAACTTAATGGTGATAAAACTGGTGTTACCTAGCCATGTGGTCAACATGTCTTATGTTTTTTTTTTTTCTTTACCGTCATGGAACAATGTCATCTACTCACCGTTATGAAACTGCAGATGGCTATTTCAACCAACCCTTAAAATATAAAGGGTGGTTATTTCTTGCAATTATTATTTTTTTGAAATTATTAGAACAACAATGCACTGTATCCCATCATTGTGACTTTAGTTGCAGTCATACAGTATGTCAGAAATGGCATTCTGAATATAACACTGTATTTTCTTGATAAACTACACAGCATTTTGTTACTAAGTGGCTACAGATATTGTAAACCTCCTTTGGAGCATTTACAATAACAGAATGCATTATTGTCTGCCAATTGTTTCAGTGGCATTGGTTCCCAAAGTATTGTTCTATTCACTTTTCCATTAGGAATCTTAAAAGCTTATTTCAATAAGCCATGAACCAAGCCAACCTGCAATAAGGAACATCACACCATTAGACACATATATTTGAAGTGCATATTATTTTGCATATTTCTACATTGGAATTTAACATATGCTTGAATTTTGTTTCTCCATTACTACGTTAGTATGCTTTGAAGCTGACAAGGCACTCTACTGGACGAGGATCTTAAAGAGCCTGCCTTTAGCAGAGCTTGATAATTGACGCATAAACCGTTGTCATGCCATCAACGAGTATGCGACATTTGCTGCGCAAAACTACGATTAGGCAAGTCCAGCATTCATATCAGTTTGATGGATGAAGACTCTGCCTGGTCTCGGTCAATAGCCTGCCTTTACATAACCCAAATTCTCAGCAAGGAGCCTGTCAAATGCACACTTAAGCTTTTTTCCAACTATTATATTTCCATCAACGGTTAAAGCTGATGTGTGTTGATCTCAAGACCTCAGCTGACAATAGTTAGAGTTCTTTTTGCAGCAGATGTTGTCATGAGATGTGAAAACCTTACACATGATGAAATCTACTGGGACTCTATCTATACAGCATAATTGTGTGCTGTTGATACTGTTTTTATCTTCCACAATGTAATGTTTGGAGATAACGGATGTGCAGTAACGACCAACTATGTGGGATACAGTAAATAGTGTATAATTCATTACTGTAAAACTATACTGTGTATGATCTCATTTAAGAAATGTGCCTCATTTAGGCGTTCGCCATGAAAAATGGTATGTATTTTCCTGTTTCGTGTTAACAGCGTGGTTTCGTGAGGCGTGCTGAATGCACGGAAGTGTTGCGCACATCAGCAGGAGGAAGCCACATGTTTATAAACGCATGCTGTGATCTTTGCATGATGGGTATTCACAGATGCACCGCTTGTCTCATCTCTCTCTATTTCACTGCAGTGTGTGCTTTTAGAGAATTATAGTTCTACAGATCTCTCCCTCGTGGTGTTCCTTTTATCTTCACATGTTCTACATACAGAGTATGTTTGTTTTGATTTAATGATTTTTATGATGGATAGATTGAAACATGTGCATTCTAAATACTAAAAATCTTAATGACATTCTCAAATGCTTATTTTTAAGTCTCTTAAAATATTAATTCATTTATATATGCATATATATATATATATATATTTTAGGTATGTAATGGTATTGTAAATACCGTCGTACCGCAATAAAATAAAAATATCATGGTCACATGACTCGATAAAACGATACAGTAGGTCTTCTGAGAAAAGTTTGCTCAGGCGAATGGAGCGAACAGGAGGTAGCGGGAACTACAATTCCCATCAGCCCAAGCGTGCCCATCATTCTTCGCGGTCTGTTGTCAAAACAGATCAGTGTTGCCAACTTAGTGACTTTGTCTCTATATTTAGCGACTATTCAGACCCCATTGGCGACATTTTCCCCTAAAAGCGACTAGCGACAAATCTAGAGACTTCTTGGACAAACCTCAGCGAGTCCCTGGTACTCCCGCGCTAGCGTGAGCTCGTTTTCACAGCGCGCGCACACACCTCTCTCTGCGTCTGTTCTGTTCAGCGAGAGGCAGAGAGGAGCAGGGCTTTCAGTTAAAATAGATATTATGTTGTCAAATAGAGCCAAAATCACAGCGTAGCTATTATCTATATCTTATGTGTACTGTACTTGGTTTCATTATTATGAATTATAAATATAATTATAAACGATTATAAATAAGGATTTGAATCTAGATTAACATCTTGTAAGGTAGAACTAGTTCAGTAGGCCTTATAATGGCGTGCATTTCAGTCACTATTTCATATTCATTTCGTTTTCTGACAACAGAAACCATTAAATATATCAGTGAAAACAGTTCTATTGAGAATTAGGGTGTATTGAATAACATTATGTGACCACAAAGACACAAGATAATATGACACACTGACGTAATAAATATGCAAATTGATATATGATGTCATCTAGCAAAATGAACCCGCATGAAAGAATGTTACTGGCAGCTGAAAAAAACATTACATCTACTGCTAAATATCGCAGAACACAGAGAGCGTGTCAGGTAAAAGTAATTATTTACCATTTGTTTATTAGCTCTGTTATCACTAACATTTTAAACACTTATAATATTTGCCTTCTTGAATCTATAGCTGAGGAGTAAAATTCACTTTAAATATATACTTGTCATTCATGAAGATGACTTGAAAATATTTGTCAAATATGTGCCTTCTAGCGGAACACAAAGACTTTTAATATGAAAAGGACAATAAATTACCATTATAACTAGTAGATGGCAGCTGAAGCATAAAGTAAAGCAAGTGCAGGAATCATGCCATTTAACAAATAAAACAAATACATGTGCTCTGACACTAACAGCTTATTATAAAATATTGAGTGTGAAATAATAGAATGTATAAAAATGTGTTCTTATCATTCTGTGGAAAAAAATCATGTAATGATTTGTAGTGTGAGAGTGGAATTATATTTTATTTGCACGCTTGTGTTGTTGAACGGTTGCATAAACACACACTCCCAGTCATGAGACATCACTGTATATCAGCATGCTTTGATTTCCTCTCACAGACTGATCCAGACCGATTTCGCTGAGCAGAGTAGAACTCAATTAAACAATTCTGAAAAGATGAAAAGAACCGATTCATTCATCAGTCATTCTTTCTGGAAGCAGACATCATTTGTTCTGCTGATTCAAGAGAAGAAGTGTTACATTCATAAAGTCAAAGTTGAAAAAGTTAATAAGAGAAGAATATTGTCAAGGAGCACGTAATGTCTTCAAGTTTCACAACACTACTAATGCTATAAGTAACACTGCTTCACAAAAAAAAAAAAAAAAACTTCTAGTAGTGATGCCAATAGCTTACACACACAAATAAAATGCATACGGCCAACTTCATGCTCACGTTTACATCTGAATCTTAAATGTATTATTTTACTCTCTCTTCACAAATAAACTTTGTTTTCCTTCATCCAATATGCTCCCCTTTTCCCCACACCCCTCTTTTATGCAACTTATGTGTCTATTAATAGTGCAAATGTTTTACAGACCTATACGTAGTCATGTTATCAGAGAAAATTGTGTTTCAAGAGCAAAACACAGAGAGAAACAGGACGAGAAGCATCAGCATCAGCAGTCACCGTGGTAACAGGTAACACAGGGCTCATTCCCTCTAACTCCATCCATCTTCAACAGGCACAAACAGCAAGCTCATACTCTGTCTGTGTGTGTGTGTGTGTGTGTGTGTGTGTGTGTGTGTGGTAATGGCAATGTGTTTGAGGGTGAATGATTCACACACTCTCAGATGCTGTGGAGATTGGAGACCAGGCTCTCAGGAGCCACCAGATTAAAGCATCCACTACCACACAACATACATTTAAGCAGAGGATACAACATCCATTTTACCCACACACACACACACAGCATCACACTTCAAAGATGCACAACAAGAAAACTGCAGCCTTTTTTTGTGCGTGGAAGAAAACAGTGGAGCATTGTCCTAATGAGAGGACTGTTTGATACAAAAAATAGGCAATTTCTAATCATCAGAATTGGAGAACAGTATTTTCAACCATTTCACAATGCCAATTTTCAGACTCAAAATTACTTCTGTGGTTGATTAACTTCAAAGTTGATTAACTTTGATGTTATCAATATGCTAGCATGCTTCAAAACATCAACAAAATTCATATTGTCTTGTATTCAATTGATTCTTGTGAATCTTACCATGGAAATCAATCGTGGTGTCTTATGCAACTACTTTAATATGTTATGTCTCATAATTGTGGCGCAGGTAATTGAATCGTCAGTGTTCCTATGTTTAGTGTATGAAGGCACTTGCTTGTGCACAAATTAGTGTTCACAGTATCCTCACTGACATCACAGGACAGGGAGTGTGATAAAACACAACCTCTCTACGTTATAGTGAATACCATTTTGGTTAGGTTTTTTTTTTTTTCCAAGTGTCTAGTTTTTCCAGTTGGCTTTCTCATAAGTAAAAATCTTATTTAGCAAGAAAGAACATTTTGCCTCTCACAGAGACCCTATTTCTCTTTATTTTCACGTCAGCCACTCTCTCACAGTGACAAGTGAGTGATACGGTTATCTGAACAAACCCCAACAGCGACATGTCAGACAGACACGACACGCAACAAACACGGAAAAGTGGCTGATGAGAAAAAAACTGAGACGCAAGCACTTTACAGTTTTGACATGAAATCTTAAGAAGTTTATAGCCCAAAACTGAGGCAATTATTTTTATCATATGTGACTGTGCGCCACGAAAATGAGCCTGGAATTATGTAAATAAAATTCAGATTAAAAAATAACAATCAGACATGATAAGTGCATGAATTATTGCCCTGTACGCTAATGGATTCTGTTTGCAAGCCCCTCTATGTACTCTGCTTGTATTTATCTACGGAGATGTGCATTTAATTGCTTTAGCCGCTAGCAAGAGTTAGCAGGCACATAAATAGACGTGTGCAAAAGCTAATGGAAACGTCATATTAGCTGAATAATTACTTCATAAACAAAACAGCCCCCATCTAGTCATAGGATCACTGAACCACCACTGGCCTAAATTTCAGTAGACTGTTGTATTAACTCTGGTCTAATATAAACTCTCTTTACAGGATTTAAACTGATAGATCTTCGCCCGAGCACAATAACTGGACTCTCAAACAGACAAACCATGAAAAAACCCTTCGAGCAGAAGAAAATCCAACCAGAGAAAGATCCTTACATCAATAGGTCAAGGAACACTGCGGTATAAATACACCATTATGGCACATCAGATCTGATTCTGCAGGATTAATCTGACAGATAAGGACGCCGCTAATATTCACTCTCAGTAACTTAAGATTTTAAAAGCTTGTGTGGAGTCGACGCTAGGCACTCAGATGGGACTAATCTACATCAACGTGGTAAATGAGGACTTTAGCCTTGGTTAATACGATGAAGATGAGGAAAAAGAACCAAGCGTGGGTTGCAGTGACTGAGTGGATCTTTCATCTAAATGATGGCTAGTTCAACCTTCACTCGCATGCCTCAGGAAACGTATAGCGAATTTTTGCACTCCGAGGCACAGAGTGGCCGTGGAGCGGACACTCCTCAGCCCAGATCTCTTATTGTTTTAACAACCCAACCCTTGCCAATTCCTAGGCATTTTCGGGCCCATTTTCTGCCCGGCGCACAGGCCAAGTCACACGCATAAAACGAGGTGACACTAGGAATGGATTTGTGAGCATGACTCATCGCACTACGAGAGCTCTTCTGCCGTGACATTCTAACACGGACAGTTGTGTACTCGCCGTAGCGCAGACGAAGTGGTCATTTTTGTTCAATTTTGAACTGACCCCCTCAGCAGCCAAATGAGAAAAAGATTGAGTGAGCAGTGGGGGAAAAAAGGACGATAAGTGGCTGTGGGCTCCCCGGAGCAGAAGGGTGGGAGGCGTCTGACAAACAGAGCATTTATGAACCTCTGTGTCCTCAAGAGAGACCACCTGAACGCCAAGTTATACAACGGAACGGTCAATGGCTCATTTAAGACCGGGCCTTTCACAGGAGATAATGTTGTTTTTGTCCATGTCGCCTCTGTTGTTCAGGTAAAGATCTAAGGCGACTCGCATCGACGCTGTAGGAACAGACCAATGCTCTTTTATTCTCTATCCAATAGCTGACCTACGCAAGCACATGTATTCGGCATCTGACCATTACTGCTAAATGCAAAATGTTTAGTTTTTTTTGTAAAAATAGCCTTGGCTAGGAGCCCTTAGAGAGGCTGTGAATAAGAGGAACAACGTGCCGCTTCTCCAATTTTGCCATGACTCACTCTCTCAAAAGAACGGAGGAAATGTAATTGAGACTGTCAGATCATCAGTCCCTGAGAAATACGATTCAGAGAGAGAGTTGAATTAAAGAGTTTTGTTTTTTTCCCTCACTTTAACTTTTTTTTGCCCTTTTGCTTTTTGATATACATACAGGAGGGAAGGGGCTTGGGGAAGAAAAGCAGAGAAGAGAATAACAAAATACAAAGGAGCAAAGGAAGAGGAGAGCGTAAAGTTGACACTGGGAAAGATGAAAGAAGATGCAGTAATGCTAGAAATCGAAAGTGGGAATGAAAGAGGCAGGAAACCCAGCAGAGATTCTGATAGTGATTTTTTAATTAACACGGCCTCGTTCAGCTGAGAGACTGATCCAGCTCTGCTCTCTCCAGCCCCATATTCAGAACACGGCGCCCCTGCACAGCATGGGATGAGAAACAGAAAGAGGAAGCGACAAAAATGACAACTTGCGAATAAAGAAGTGAAGAGCAAAGAAAAGATGATCAAGTTGATATCAACAAAGAGAGAGTCAAAAACACATGCTACTCATAGTTACTGATCCTTTTGCTAGAAAGGTTAATCAAGTCCTTAACAAAATTAATCAATTAATTTCTTGTATGTAAATACAACACACCTGAATCAAATTTCTTACATAAGTATTTAAATTAAACACATTTAAGCAAATAACATACACTTCTTCAAAATGAAGGCTGGTTAAACAGTGCAATGTTACATACTGTAACGCAATAAAAAGTAAAAGAATGCATCAAAAAGACCTTTATTTTTTATATGCTGTATGTAGATATCCTTATTTCTCTCATTTGATTTTGGGGTGAAAGGTTTTGGGCACAGCAGATGTACAGGGTGCAGTGTATTGCCCTCTCATATATGCTGGGTCTAGTACCCTCTACATGAAGCAATGCATCAGCCACTTTATTTACATTTACGTTTGTGCATTTGGCAAATGCTTTTATCCAAAGTGGTAGTGCATTAAAAGGCATACATTTTTATAATGCATTGAATTGAGCTGATGACCATATTCTACTGTTTTAGCTACAGGAACATTAGCACAGCTATTTAAAATGGTATGCTACATACATGAAAAAAAGTCTAATTTAATCACCAGAACACAATGTGCAAAATTACAAGACTACAAACAGCAAAATTACATTGATTAAAAGTATATTCTGTTAAAATCTGCTGTGGATTTCTTTGTACAACTTTGCAGTTGATGCAATGCCAATGTTCTTCAAATCTTTTTAGAACTCATGGCCTGAGGGCGAGTACATTTTTTTAACAAAAACAAATTTTGGGTGCACTATACCCTCTTTCAGTCAAACAATTCAGTTGCTCAACAAGCCTATGAATAGTGTGTCTTTTTGTAAGCATCATTCAAAAACACAAAAATGGCGTTTAGAAATGAACCCATGGTTCCATAGTGGAAAAGCTCTATTCTATCCCTCCACTCTCAGACTGCTAGTTTCTCTCTCTCTCTCTCTCTCTCTCTACCCGTGTCTTCCTATTAAATCAAGCACCAAAAACATTACATTAATTGCACTTTATTTAGATGCGCTGGTACATTCCATTAAGAAATAAATTTGTTTTTAGATCTTACGGGGCACTGAAATTTGTGCAGTGCTCGAATTAAACATCCCAATGTATTAGTGAAAAAATGCATTACAGATAATAACAAACTTTATTGCGGGACGTTCGAGATAAAGAGAAGTCAAAGAGAAAGAATGAGACTGTCATGCTGAAAGGCTGTTAAATCAAAATATGCCAGGCTACATCAAGTCTAATTTAGTTCACTCTTGGCCTCTATCCTCTTCTTTTCCCAGAATAATATTGTGTCGAGAAAATAGGTACGTGTAAATTTGACCTCTCATTTCGAAGGCTGCCCTAATCATTGTGCCATCTTTCAGCCTTTCGGTTATCTATCTTAAAAAAAGAAACTTTCCTTGATCTAAAAACTACTTTGCAGGTTGTCAACCCAATTGGTCATCTGATTTATTGTCTGCATACATACATCATTGAGAATTTTCTGTCGGGCAACAGGGTGGACAGCCCTGATTTGTATGTCTGTTTCCATAAAGAGCAGCACTGCCACTTTAGGTTGAGTCTTATACCATTACTGTGACAGTTTAGACGTCAACGGCCCATCTCTCCGAGAGTTTACAGGGAAGATACAAGAGCTCTGTGAAAATGCTTGATTAACCTTGTATCAGCATTGACCTCGTCAGTATGACAGCACACAGATTAGACGGATGGTGAAAGCAGTGCCAGCTGAACTCATCTAATCTCATAGAGCGCTAGAAAAAAGGTAGGCAAAATAAATAAATAAATCAACATGCAATCGGGAGAATTGCCTGAGAAGGCCAGTGAGGAGGAGGGAGTGATGAGACGAGGCAAGATGACAGCAAAGCTTGCACTCCTCAACCACTTGTGTCACATGACCCAGTCCAGCTTCATTTCCTGTTTATGATGGACATGTCAATCAATCAACTACTTCTGGATGACACAGAAGTGCGAGTGAAGTAAACACGGAAAAATTGAGAAAAATCATATCTAAAATACTGTATAGAAAGAAAAAAATTACAGACTATTATACAACAATTTTATATTAAATGCAAATTTTCTGATAAAAACAAATACATATGGATAATCATTTTTGTATTATTAAATATAATAAAATGAAAGGAAGGAACAAACAAATCAGTCCTATTAGTGAATAAAGGTATAAATGCTATAAATGAGAAGAAAAGAAAGAACATTACCACGTAAAATAGCAGCTGTGGGGCAAAAATGTATACCAGTAAGCTTTTGTTACAGGAGATATTTTAATTCAATAATTTTAATAAATGAAATGCTGAAAATATATGAAAAGAACACTATGCATGACAGATCAAATAAAATAATAATAAAAAAAAAAGTTTCATTGCCTTTAAATAATCTGAATTTTAAACCGCCTTTTGAGCAATTTATGAAAATGTGCACGAGACTTCAAATTTATGTTCATATTTGAAATGCAGTATCAAACGCTCACATCTTTCACACAGTAATTTAGCATACCCATTGACAGGATCCCGAAAGTAATAATTCCATGGCCCTAGATGCTTTCCTCTCATTTCAGCAGAAACCCTGAAATGTAATTATGACCATTAGTTTTACCACCATCTCATATCTCTTTCACTAGAGAACCACAAAACGTTTTGGTCCTCCTACATGACCAGCTGCCTACCCACCCCGAACCTCCCAGAATTGACTGCAAGTATTTGAAAGTGCAAGGTTATAAACCTTTACCCTGTAAACAGCCATCCCAATCCAACAAAGCGTTCATTTCATTTTTCCTCCTACAGTACTACTTCTCATCGTTCTTTTCTTGTCATGCACTATTCAAGTGTGACTATTACCAAGAAATGCTTTTTCAAATCTCTGTCACATTTGTATTCCTGTGATCTCAGGCCCACTTTAAAGGATTGAGAAGGAGAGCGCATGCATGTGCAATAGAATGAGCGAGAGACAGAATTTGTATGTATGGAGAGCCATGATTATAGTTCCACTTCCCCTAAAACATCTCAAGATTGCCTCTACCCACAGCCTCTTCTGCTGATTGGATTGTAGCCAGAGACCTGTATGTGAGTGTATATCCGTCAGTGTGTGTGATATGGTAATGATGACCACAACCACTCTTCGTCCAAGACCCATCAGCAGAGCCAGCCATCATCTGAGGAGGCGGAGCAGGTGTCGTGTGTCTCCAATCTCCCTGTGCTCTTAAATCATAAACTGTGTCGCATTTTCAAACATTTTCATTCCTGTATGAGAAAACCACATATTATCCAGAAGGCACTGTATGTTTGCATTACCGTTAACATTTACATTTGAGACAAAAGACTGTATTATTTTACATATTTCATCTGTAATCCTGCCATAGAACCCTTAAGCAGTTAAAGTGTAGCATTCACAATACTTAACAGTGGCATGATAAATAATATAGAAGAAAAATGTAATTCTATTAAATGAAAGTATATATATATATATGTGTCTGAATCTTTTGTAATAAATGAAAAATACCAATTTCAATTATAGATTTTGCATGTTTTTATGCAATTTAATTAACAAAAATGTTTGAATAAATAATATAATATAGACAGGTCAAATAAATGAATGCTAAAATTATTGTTAGCGCTTGGTATTACAAATTGCATGGTAAAGCAACATGTTTTGTGTTTAATGTGTTGGAGGAGCTGAAGATCACTTCAGATACATTTCAGTGTACAATACATATTGGTAAAGATTACTGTTAATATTACTTGTGTAATAAGTGTGATAAAATGGATTTGTTCTTTTGAAAGAAACAAATTCAATTTAAAAAGTGCAAACAACAAAAGAGCTAATAAAATTGATGTAGGAATTAGTTGAATCTGTGGAATATGATTAATTATGAGGCTATGAAAGTATAATTAATCATCAGACAGCAGTTGTTTCCAAATGTTTTCTTAGGCTTTGGGGCTCACTGGATAGAATCCAAAACATTTTCCCTTTGTTATTTTTTTAAGTTTTGTTGAACACTTATTTTCCAGATGATATGTCTCACTATGCCCAGACCACCGTATAATGACACTTTATTCCCTTTTTATTTTTAAAATGCACTCCGGTGGATGGCTGTTTGTACAGCGATATTTGGTTAATAACCGCTAGAAGCTTTTATGTGTGTGAAAGATTGCTTAGATGTAACCACATAATTGCACTGTCAGGCTTGAACAAATTCTTTTTAATTAAATAAATGTGTAACTCCCTTTCAACCCCTGGAATGCAAGGGAAATAACCTCAAATATGTGACGACAGGCTCAGAGATAAAGCATATAGTACAGTGAGGGAGATAACGCCTGGACCCTTGCTTGCATACTTCTAGCAACAAAAAAAATATGTACATATTGCACTACATATACTACACACGCACATAGTTGAATTAGTATCGCATACTTGCAGTGAAACGGAGGCATACACACAGATAGACATACACAAGCAAGCAGGCCCGTACCCAAAGCATGTTTAATAAATTACAAATGTTAACTGAAGCTGTCCCGACCCTGCACTTAATAAACTTCCCTTCACTTGGCCTGTAAAAGAGATCTATGTGCTTGCATTATATTTATGATTACTTTTGAAAACCAATGGTTCCAAAGACCGTACACATCTTAATCAGCAAAGATCCCTCTGCTCGCAAAGATCTGAAGTGCAGCACAACAAACAGCCAATACACACTGATAAAATCCCTCTTTGTGCTGGGAATTTAGCTAAATTAACACACGTTTCAAGGGGGAAAACATCTGGTTTTATTCATGGTAGTTTCCTCCCCTGCATATAAATAAATAGTTTGTCCAAAACAAGACATTTACACGTACTCTCACTCATGTTGCTCCAAACCGATAAGGCAAACTGTTACTCTTTTGAACACAAAAGTAGATATTTTGAACACTGTGCTGGTCTTTATTTTCTAACAATTCAAGGTTAAAGCATTCAAGCCTTAAAAAGGATGTAAAAGCACCAAGCATCAAGTCATATTATAGCTTATCGAATTAGCATTCATTTCTGCCTTGGCTAGAGCCACATAAATCTCTCAGATTTACGAATGAATCTTAGAGACCAAAAATTCCATTAAAAAATAATTTAAACATTATGATTCGTTCACAAAGGAGACTATAGTTCTCTCATTAACTCCAACCAGATTGAGATAGGACAGATGTAAATCATTTTAATGATTAAAAACGTAATATTAGGTTACGTTTTTGCACAAAACGTTATTGTACTTAATATTGAAGGCTTGCCCATTGCAATTGCAAGAAAATCAGTCATACGGATTTAGAGCAACATAAAGGCGAGTAAACAATGAACAAATGTATCAGGTTTAGTTCAGGCCTAATCAGGTTTGTAAACTGAGTGCATATTAACTGTCTCATTTGGTTCAGGTCTAAAGTTGATCTTCCCTGCTAAACTTAATCTTACCCTAATCTGCAGGACCCATGGTTCCTCTTTTTCCATTCACTGTGTCAATATGGAGTGCAGATCTGTGTTAAATAAGCTGATTAGCTCTCTTTTCTCTGCAAGAAAGACCTGCAGGAAAAAGAAATCAAAGGGAATCAAATATCATCGCACATCGTCTGAATTTTTAACCCATGCTCAATTTCTGTGACCTAATTAAAATCAAACAAGTGCTAACTGGAGTGTTAGATATAGTAGTTCAGAACCATTACTGATTAAATGGAGGTGCGGAACTCTGCCTAACGCTCTCCGGTTTACACACATTTCTCTTCTAAGCAGTGGTATTTGCTGATGTTGTTGCGTACTGTGAGGGGTCATTCAGTCTGACCCCTACTAAACCTTGCTTAACATGATTACAGATGAGATGTGTGAAGTAAGCTCTCCTGGGGTTACAGACAACAGTTGAACAGAGTCCCACAGGAGCCGTGTTTACTGTACGAAGGCCACCGAGAGGTTCCTGCTCCCATTTCAGGCAGACACACACCGACCTTGGGGATGTTTTTCACATACACACACACACAAGTAGACACAGGAGTTTGTGATCCCGCAGAGAACCGGTGGAAGTTAATGTAGCAGGTGTGAAAATGATTGGTGAATGTGTATATCATCAGGACATGTAAATAACATTGTAAAGCACTATTTAGAGAGTTTTTTTTTTCTCCTGGTTCAGTTCAGTTAACAGTATCGCTGTAATTACTATGTTTTTTGGATATGAAAAAAATTTATAAATACAAACATTTCTAAACAAGTATCTTATGCCTTTCAGGGTGCATTTATTTGATTTATGGGTAACACTTTAGAATATCAAACTCTTCAAAGTCACTATTAACTATAACTTTTTCCTCCGTAAAGTCTAAATTTGCTGCTTGATAATAATTAGTAAGGTAGTTGTTAAGTTTAGATATTGGGTAGGATTAAGAACGTACGTAGAATAAGGTCATGTAGAATGAGGCATTAATGTGCTTACTGAAATTACTACTATAAATGGCTACTATTCTAGTGAAATGCATGCTAATAAGAAACTTGTTAAGAGACTCTAAAATAAAGAGTTACTGATTTATGTACTTTATTATTGTGAAGGAATAAAAGCAGAATTTTGGATCACTACAAGAAATTTTTGCTTCCGTTCTGGTATTAAATGAGGGTCAAAATATACAAGTGGAAAAGTTGTGGGAAAATACTAGAAATAGATTTCTCAGAGGACACCGTCTAGCCAACACACAGTAGATAATTAGCTCCTTCATTTTTTATTTTTTTTTACAGAGGTTGTGAGGAAAAACATAGAAATGTTTGAATCAGAGTGGACTGAAATAACAAAGTACATCTGACAAACACTAATTTACTTGATCTCTTTATGGGAAACTAGTTCGGTCCGAATCAAGTGTGATAGAGGATGTGTATACAATGAGTATAAACTGAAAGTTATGAAACATCTCATCTAAACTAGTGAACGTGAAATGTACTTACTACTGACTCACGAAGAGCTCTTACTGGTGGTAAATTTGTATCACTTTTCTATTAAAGTGCCCTTCAATCATATCATCTTTAACACTGTTATAGTGCTAGCTCAAATTTCTCAAAAGCTACTCAAGTGTTTTACAATTTAATGTCCTTGCACTTACAAAGCTTATTTCAACTTACTTCAAGCATTATCTTTTCCCCATTGACCTTTCAGTAAGTCTTTATTTTCTGTTAACCATTTGATATGTAAGACAATTAAAAAAAAAAAAAAACATTTGTAAATAATACAGCCCAAGACGTTTTTAAGTTGATATATATATATATAAATATATATATATATATATATATACATATATAAAAAAAATTATTTTTAAA
>JAUMHQ010000066.1:8230531-8249200 GCA_032361165.1 Enteromius paludinosus
AAAAAACCTTCACAGACAAATCCAGATTACACCCCGCGGCTCGTGACGATACATTGATGTCTTAAGACACGAAACGAACAGTATTTCTATCATTTTTCACCTCTGACAGACAACCATGTCCAAACCGTCTTGGGCTCGTGCTCAGCATGAGGCGCGTTCCCTGTGTACGCGCTTTGCCGTAGATTACGCAAACCCCGGAAGTGATCTGTTGTGAACTCGCGCTTTGGAGACACAAACGCCGAATGCATAACTGTTAACATATCACATTTACAATTATAATTTCACAATTTCTTCATAAAGATCCAGCAGTTTGCCCGGCCTGGTCTTGAGCAAACTGCACTTCCCTAGAGTGTCAGTCTCACCGCCTGTCTCTTGACTCCCTCCGATAAAGCCACAAGTCATGATATTATTATCTAATCAAACCCCCCTGTGTGTCATTAATTCATTAGCAACGCCTGGTTATGCTCTATGGAACACAAACCCTCCCACAAACACACCAAAGGCTGATTCCTCTGCAGGAACAGCTGTGTCTTTAAACTCAGACACATACAGTACACTCACACACCTGTGCCCCAACACACCTGCACACTGAACTCACGTTTGATACCAAGTCACATACGCTTTTCACTGGAAACCTGCCTGGAGCAGTGTGTGGGATGACACTCTTTCACCTAGTTCTTGCGGTCTTGTCAGGTTAAAAGACATGTGAAAACTGTCACTGAGTTATTAGGCTGTTATACAGTTAGAGAAATCGATTTTTCTGCTGAATCAACCACCAGAATTAGGTATATTCCATTTGTCAAATATCTCATTTTTGGTGCGCATAACACCTACACATGAAGTCAAAATGTTACTTGTTCAGATACAGAATACCACATTGCTCATACTATTTCTACAGTATGTACAGTAGTACACTATCCACATACTGTACATCACAGAATACTACTACTACTCTTGAAATTACTTTAATTGAAGGCAGCATTAATTTGATTAAAGAAAAAGTTAAACAGTGCTACTGTGAAATATTGTTGCAATTTACTGTTAAAATAACTAAAAAGTTCAAAAGAATAATGTTCATTTGAAACATATATATATATATATATATACACACACTAGTTTTCTACCTTTAAGTTCTGGTGCAATACTGCTACAGATCTGTAGGGCACTGCTCTATGAAGGACCACGGAGAGCTGGGACATTAATATGTATTCATTTCTCATGCAGCTCACTAAAGCACCTCAGGAAAACATTCCTTTTAAAAACAAACAGAATCCAGCGGATCAATTGCTGTGTGTGTGAGTCCATCTGTACATTTTGGGAGAGGGAGAGCTTAGCTCAGTTTGACGTCTGCCTTGAAAATGGATTAACATGAACATCTCTGTACCTCACCGCAGCTGTGTTCACAACACAGCCCCCCGCTCTCGTTCCTTCTCTTTTCTCTCGCTCTCTCTATCCACACTGCTGTCCAAGCTGCCTGCCAACAGAGCTCCGCGCAGTGTGACACTGGCACTGGACTCATTTGCAGGATTATCTATAGTGGACAGGCACGCGCACACACGTTTTCTCGCTCTCTCCCTCTCCGGATGCACGCACATACATACACTCCTGTTGATTAGATAAGTGTGTTAGTTTATTAATACACAGTGATGTGTAGAGGTGGAAAGAAGAGGGGGGCGACAGACGAAGGGGGTGGGGGGCAGGCAGTAAAAGAGGTTTCTAGGGCAACAAATGTTTAGCATTTATCGCCTTTATCAGGAAATTGAGAATCTCTGAACGCTTGTGTTTGTTTGTGAGCGTGTGTTCAGAATTTAAACCAGCGCAGGAGACAAGAAACAGACTGTAGAAAATACATTTAAACATTTAGAGACCATCTCGGAAACAATGGGTGTGGAGGAATACAATCAAAAAGGAATAGGAAGGTCATGACTACAATTGACACTTTCCGCTGGACTCAAACTTAATTAATATGAACAGAACACAAAGGCAGGAAAAACAGATGAAGCTGTTGCATTACAAGCTGTTACAAGTGGCTGATTTGAGACACTCTACATGGGCCTCAAATCCTCACGGTATGCGAATAATGTTATTTACTCAGAAACAAATTCAAAAAAGGTAAAGTGACCAACATGAGCAATTCGTACGAGGTTCCTAATTTGTGCCAATTCGTATTAATTCTTAAGACCTCACTTGTACGATTTGTCTAAAACCACGTGATGGGTAGGTTTAGGGGTGGAGTTATCTTTAGGTCATTCGTACAAATTCTTACGAATTGGCATCTCGTAAAATACGTACGATTTAGAATAAGAGTGAGGTCGTACAAATTTGTACGAATTAGCCACCTCGTAAAATATGTATGAATTGCCATGAGATCAGGTTGACATGACAAACATATTTTGGGTTAAGAATCAAGTTAGTTGAAGTTAGTTTTTTTATCAATACTCATTACTATATTATAAATGTAAGTTTGTTAACTTAAACACTTACACATTTGTGTTAAAACAAGCTACAATTGACAGTCTCATGACCAATTCGCGCGTATTAGTACGAGGTAGTAAAATCATGCCAATTCATACAAATTCGTACGACCTCACTCGTATGATATTGTACGATTTGTCTAAACCCCAGTGACGGGTAGGTTTAGGGGCGGGGTTAGGTGTAGGTAATTCATACAAAATTCATATGAATTGACAACTTGTAAAATACGTACCATTTAGCATAATCATATGAATTCGAGTGAGGTTGTACAAATTAGCCACCTGAATTGCCGTGAGACTGGGTTGGCTCATCTCAGTTCAAATAATGATTTTGTGTCCTTGAACCCTTTCAACTTCTCCAAGGTAGGTTGGCAAGACCAATTTCCATAAGAACTCAAAGTCTTATTATACCAAATTCCTAGCAATGCATTCTGGGATTACCTACTCTGTGAAGGATGCTAGCTGTATTTTTGGCTAAAAAAAGGGATTATTAAGTTGCCTACCTTTTGAAACAGCTTTTGAGCAGTGACACGAATATTCTGCCCATAAAATGGTTCCTCCTGGAACAGAGCATGCAGAAAAGCTGTTACATTGCATTGTCGTCTACAGCAGATGCCTAATTAATGCAAAGCAGAACTCCTCCATCCTACTTCCCTTTATTCTTCTCCTCCCTCTCTGAAGCTCCATGTCACATTTCTGCATTTGCTGTAAAGGAACGTCAAGTGCCAACTAGATAAGAAAGCAACACAATTATGAATATATTTGCATCCTATCTTTAATTAGGACTTCTGTGATTCTACTTGCTAACCTATTTCACAGTGACAAATTTGAAAGTTCAATCAATTTGTGTAAGCTTGAAAGTAAGTTGCTGACGGAAGCTGGGGGATGGAGCAATCAGATGCTTGAGACATCATTACAGATGCAGTGCTGCGTAGCATTGCTCGCTGTTGAGTGTGTGCCCTAAAATGAAGCGAGGCAATAGACTGCAGCCTTTGCATGGTCCGATGAAGTCATGGAGCAAAGGCAGACAAGTGAAGGAGACACAGCTGACCGGCCCATCTGTGATTCCAGAAAATATTTCAGAAGACACCCATGTGCCTTGAATCCTTAAAAGAGGTGCATGTGCCGTGCATGTTTAAAAGAAACAGGTGTGTCTTGCATGTAAAAAAGGTGGCTTGTGGGTCCTGCATCTTAAAAAGGCCTGTGTGCTCTATCAAAAGTCTTCTTTCAGGCTGGCCGGCATTGATAACGATACCCAGCTTTCATCAAAAGGACCTGGCAGCACAATATTACATTTGAACTGGATTAAAGCAGAAGAAAGACTAAAGCAGAGGTTATAAGCAGAGTTTTAAGTAGAGATTGAGCATAGAACCTTTAGGCATGACTGTGCTCAATAATTACACTGTGATATTCATGTATTATTCATAAGAGTTTACATTAAACATGCATTAAATTCAATTAAAATAAAATTTAGAACTGAAATATGACTACATTAAACAATTAAATGTGTGTGTGTATATTATATATATATATATTTAGTGCTGTCAAACAATTAATTGTGATTAATTACATACAAAATAAATGTTTTTACTTTACATAATATGTGTGTATATTTATTATGTATATGTATATAAATACAAACATATGTATGTATATATTTAAGAAATATATATTTATATATATATAATATATTTCTATAAAATGTAAATTATGAGAAAATAAATATACAAATGCATTAACATGTAAAAATGTGATTCATGTGTGGCTGTTGAAAATTCTGCTTTATCGTTTCAGAAAAAAAATAATATATAATAAATATATTTATTTAAATAGAAAATAGAAAACTGTTATTTTAAATAGTAAGAATATTTTTGCTGTTTTTTTTTTTTACCAAATATTGGTAAGCATTACAGATTTTTTTTTTTTTTTCACTTTAACAATTCTTACTGGCCCCCTTTTTTGTTTTTGTTTTTTGTTTGTTTTTTCTCAATGGTAGTGTAAAAAAAAACAACCTAAAATTGCAAATGCAATGATTTCCAGGCCTGTCAACATAAAAAAAAAACCTCAAGTGAAATGTAGATGTTATGCTTCATGAATTATCCAGCATATTTGTAAAAATGTAATCTAAATAAGGCTGAGTAACGTCATCATAACCAAGAGATGTAAAGATCAAGGTAAACATATGACGCACTGCAAAGGATATCTGAAATTACCATTTCCTCAATGGAAGACCACATAAAGTCAAGGAGGCCTGACAATAGAACGGCAAGCAGACAACAGGAAGCTAATGCTGTCAACATCCTTCCCCATCAATAAACTCCTATTGTAAGGTCCAGTCTGGCAGTAAACAAGGTCATAGGTCACTTTGCAAAGAGGATTGATGCATCCTTTGAGATCATTCTTTGAAGTTCAAGCTATTTATACACCAGCCGTTAGGTGTGGCAACATGAAGTAAGGAAACCCCAGTTTTGGAGAAATCTTTGAGGAAGGAGTTGGGTTGTTCTGTATGAAATGTACTTGCATAATTCATGACACTATCGATCTGAGACAATTCACTTTGAGGAGCACGGCTCACCGAATGCAACTTCCCAGTTCATTTCAGATCCGAGTTGGCCTCAAAATAACCTATTGATTTTTGATGGGGGATAACGGTTACGGCCAAATGAACCCCTTTCAGCAACGTCTTTTGGACTTCCAGCCAAAGATATATGAAATGCAGAGGACATCCAAAAACAATCAGCACAGAGAGACAGACACCCTGGGGTAAACTGGCAAACTTATAATGTGCTCATATTGCATTGAACATTCATCTGTCTCCCTGCTGGATGTTTCTGAGAAAGGCCTGCCTGGACACCTTGACCTACACTGAAGGGTAAAACAAGTAAATATGCAACCCAAGGAGCTCAGATTTATATTTCTGTTTTGTTATGCTACAGGTAGCCAGTTAGTATCAGAATCTTGACCTTGTGGTCTTGGTCTGAAAGACCTGGATCTTGTTTTATGTTCTCAGTCATTTTTCTAACATAAGGTGACAATTACCTCAACCACAGGTTGAAAGTGTCTTACAGAGAATCCTTGTATGCAATATATACAGCATTTTCTTGCAGTTTATTCAAATGGACAGCTTGGTTCTTGGATCGATACTGTAGGTCTTGGTATGGGTCTGAGCCTTGAGGTAAGGTCATGGTCTGGGAACTAGTGTTGGTCTGAGTAATGTAGACATGAGTTACCTGATCTGTGGAAGTAGTTTTACTAGATATATACCGCCACAGGCTTACTATAAGTGCGCAGGCTCCAACAAACTCCAAAAAGCCATGGTGCTGTGTGGGCGATGTGTAAACTTATCCCACCTTCCTCATTCCTGCCTCCATTTCACGCCTATAATAAAACATTAAATATCATTAAATAAAATACATTACCCTGACTAACTTCATTTATTGATCTCGTTCTCCTCTTTCCATCATTTTGTACTTTTTTGCTACTGTAGCTATGAATGAAAAGAACTTTAATAAATACCAATAAAATATTATCTATTCAAATATAGCAAAGTCTAGCTCACATCATTAAAGTATTCGGAAATGCAAGTTAGAGAATTGCTTCTAGACACATTATAAATGTTTAAAATGTATTGCGGAAACATTTTGCAAAGACTATTCAAGCATTGAATTGTTGAGACAGGCTGTTATATAGTTTTCCCCCATTTTTTGTGTTCAGAATTTTTTGGGAGGGCTTTGAAATCAGTTTAGTATATGCAATGGAACCAATGAGCATGGCCCATATTTTGCCATATTGCTGTTTATGCTGTGTTTTGGCTTGATTTTGTCATGTTGTGCTAATGTTGTTGTGTTGCGACTTGTTTACATTGTGTTGTGGAAATTTCATTGTGTTTTGCATTACTGGGCCACCGTAGCATGCATTGAGGTTGTACTGTAGCATCATTTGACAGTTGGAAAAGAATGTAACTTTCCCATGATTAGGCACACTTTCCATGACCCAAGCATTTGAGGGCAGACCAAATAATTTTTTTATATTTTGATACATTTTTAACATTCGGATTTGGCTGAGTGGTTAATAACACATTTTTCTGTGATGTGACAAACTCAAAACACACATTTAATATTGCTATACCAAACTTTTGACGAATTTCATTCTCCTCTTTCCTAAAAAATCTTTTTATGCATCGTTTCTACTGGAGTTATGAATAAAACAGCCAGAAGAAAAATATAGCGAATGAACAGAAAGAAAATTAAATATAAATTAGAAATTAATAGCAAGGTTACTATATCCTATTCACAGCAACTACCTCTCTTAAATATCTTGAATGGTAAATGAATACATGTGAGCATAAAGCATTACAACAAACTCAAGCTGTGAAGCGGTAAATCTAAATGCTAATGCAGCAGATTCGATCAAGTTATTCTATTGTGCTGGAGTAATGAATATTTGGGAGTACAAACAAGTTCTAGTTAGCATGTACTTAACAAGGCCACTGCCCTTCATCAGAGCCACTGCATATTTAAAGAGCTACTAAGAAATGTAACTTACAACAGCGCAAAAAATCCTCTTTCACAGTAATCTCCCCTGAGTCTGCATATGCTTTCACACTTATCTGACCTTTGAAACACCACCGGGAGCAATTCACATCAGATGCACGGAGGACAGTAACTAACAGTAGGAATACATGCAATGCCAGCATGAAAAATGCATTTCAAATCCATCTTACACCAGAAGCAACTTCTTCTCCATTAGTGTCTGCCTGGTAATTTCCTCCAGAACTTGCCACTTCTTTTTATATTCCTATTCCATTTCTGGCACCGATTGAAAAGGTGTACCGTCCTCTATCTGCCACACTGAATCTATTCCCAGCTAACAAAAAAAGGTCCCCAGGACATCCCTTGATTAGCCTCCGAGAACGTCCCCTGGACGTCTTCGCGTAGGGTTCTCTAGACGTCATGAGGACATCGCGAGTATGTTCACAGGACGTCCAGAGGATGCAACGGGATATTTGCGGGACATACTACAGACGTTCACGGGACGTTCATTAAACATTATGGGGACCTTACAGATCATTTTAATATCTTTGTAGACATATTATCAGTCACATAAGACTGCAACTACCCTTACTTTATTTGTAAATACCAGGCCTTTCCAAACCACTTCCAATAATTAATTGGAAATCACATACATAAAAAAACTAAATAAAAGAAATGCAGATTAAATTTTTTGCCAAGTCAACTTGAACAAATGTACTACATTTATAGTTTAGAAAATCTTACTTATTATCCCCATCTTCACTGTCCATCTGGCAGAAGATCATTACAGACTTTCATTTTGAAGTGAGACAGTCACAGTACTCGATTGTGTCTTACCATATTATTTCATTTCAAATACAAGACTCAAAAAATATTTACTTGATGAAGAGATGAATGTAAGAGATTTTACTTACTAGTCAGGTGGTTCATAGTGCCTTGGATATATTCTCAGACAAGAGCTCCGCTCCGACTATAGGAAGAATATAGGAAGTTAGCAACATAAACAATTTGTCACAGAGCCATCAATATGTATACAAATATACTACAGCAGATGTGAAATGCAGGAGAATAACGTAAAAAAATATATATTTCTTAAAAGTTAAATGAGCTTATTTCAGTTCATCCATTGCCAGCAAAACATTTACAAAAAAGCACTCATGTACACATTATATGTGATTACATTTTATAAATTAGAGCTTAAATCTATAGCTAGCTTACATCTTATGAAGTAGTTAGCCTCTATAATGAACATTAGCTCACGCTTGTGATGCAAACAGACTTTTTGTCGATATGACACAAAACCATTTCTGTAAAGTAAATATTCAACAGAAGCAGTGTCTTACATGCAATATCAGTTACATGTAAGAAAGTGTCGGAAACAGTTGTATTTATTATTTGTGTCATTTTAGGCTATAAACTTACCTGAAAGCAGTTAAAACAACATTGAAACACGGAATTGTCTGCTGAGCTGCAGTCCCGTTTCCATGGCAACTTCTATAGTTTAAATGCACCTGAATGTACGCTGGTATTACGCAGCGTTTAGAGCATAAAATTAGAAACTTGAAATCTGATAACATTGTTTAACTAGATAGTTGGTCTAAATTGAAAGAGAATATAGGACTCTAGAACAGGGTTTCTCAAATCTTACCCTGGAGGTATAATGCACTGCAGAGTTTAGCTAACCTAATCAAACACACCTGAGCACGCTTGTCATCACAGGTAGGTGAATTTTATCAGGGGTGGAGCTAAACTCTGAAATGCCTCCAGTGTAAGATTTGAGGAACGCTGCTGTATAATGTAACAATGCAATTTAATAATAACTTTATAGTAATTATTATAGGCTAATATGATATAGCTTGGTAAAATGGTAAAAGTGAAGAAAAATGCATGTTGCGATGACAAATGTTATTTCACAAATTGCCTACATCCACACACACACACACACACACACACGAACATGAGCATGATATATATATTTCAAATTCTTTATATAGATTAATCTTAATCACTGACCATTTATAAAGCATTAACTGTACTCAAATGCAGTTATGTGGATAGTGACTGTTATTTCAGAAAAAAACATAACTATTTGTTTATATTGTTGACACTAAATAAATGTTGTTGGAACATTTTGTACACTGATATAATATCCGTAATGCCTGTCGAATGTCCGTCAGCGAACGTTACAAAGCAGACAAAACGCGGACCTAGGAGGACGTCCCCTGCTTGCTGGGTTGTCTCACATCGAAAACAATAAAGGGCTTAATCAGAGAAGAGCTTTCCGCTAGGCCCTTGCTCCACACTGATCAAGCAGAGAAGAGGTCGGAGGTATTGATTACTATTTAGCCGTGTAGGATGTGATTACCGTACCCACTGGTGATCCTATTTAATCCCTGATGGATTATTTGAACACTGCCAGTCTTTAGTATGAGGCCAGCAGCAGGTACAAAACGAGATGTAGCTTCAGGCCAGGATGGGCACCCACATTCTGAGGAGACTGTATTTAACCAACCTTTCACTTGCTTTGTTGACCTTTAGGATATCGATCTGGAAAAAATTACGAAGAAAATTCATCAGAAAGGTAAACAAACCGCAACTGATCCACATTTCCCCGAGAAATATCTTCAGAGTAGATAAGGTGTTTGGAAACATCATGATTGTCGAATCAATAGATATTTAGTTCAGGAAGTGACTTGGTTCGTTAAAGCGAGATTCTCTTGAGAGATAGCTGTGCGCTAGAGCTGTCGCCAAGTGTTTCATTAAGCATGGAATGAATCACGGCAAGTGTGCAGCTATGTACTGTATGTGCAGAGCTTGTACTTCACCTTCCGATTAACGGAAAGATCTAGATTGATTGTGCCTGATTCAACAATGAGAATATGGACTCAATATAAGTTTCTCTCTCAGGTGTCTTCACACATGGGTAGATGTTACAGTTGACACTTCAGTCAACTTCAGTCTGAGTGTGTCTCAAACAGCTGTCCTCAACACACAAATTCAAAAGAGGTGGCACAAAATTCAAAAACTTCATTGGGTTTGAGAAAGCAGGACGAAACGAGGATTTCAAATAGAGACGGGGAGACCTGTGAGTGAGATTCAAATGTATTGTAGAATGGAGTAATGAAGGTTGCCAGGGTGACATGACAGGACACAAAGTGATATTAGATGTTATTCCAGAGGATAGGGGTTTGTGTAGAACACAGGATATATTTAACTACTAAAATAAAAAAAGAAGAAAAAGAACATATAAAGGCACTTGCTCTCAACATTGCTTGCTTTCTCCCAACAAGAGTGTTGTGGGTGGTTGCCAGAACATTGCTTTTTGGTTGCTATTGTTCTGAGTGCTTTTTAGAATGTTGTTATAGGCAAGGGTTGAAATATAAATATTCAAAAAGAAAAGGGAAGAATAACATAACTGTGAAAAACTAAAGTAGTATATTTTAAGGACAGCCAGATCAAAATAAAAGACATAATTTAATTTAGGGTATATTGTATAGCAGCTTGGACGCTCTAGTCTAAATCTAAAAAAAACACATAAATAAATAAAAAATAAACTATTATAATTATGTTGTATGGTTGTAAGGGTGGTTGCTTACTTGCCCAAAATTAGCCAAGCCTCAATTCTTTATGATATTTTGGTCTCTAGATATGATATGTCTCATTTCAACAAGTTATGCTTCAACAAAATACTCAGACTTTGTGTTTTTTAAATAACCTTAACCCAAGTATTAACAATAAAATAAGTGATGAGTTGTGTTTAATGTACACAGTAATAATGAATGCATTCAAGATGTAAAAAACAGCAAATAAGTGAACTGTTGTATGTAATTGTGACAGAGAGGCAACACATACATACTGTATGTCTGAATGCATGATGAAACTCTCCAAGGTTCCATATTAAAACCAATAAAGTCCTATAAATCAAGTATCCACACGGAATGAGCAAAGGAGCAAATGTCGCCTTCTTTCATTAACATCTGCTCTTTCTATTTATTTTTTTCACATCAGAAGAGCGCCTCGGCTTTCTTGTAACCTGCTGCTGTTGACACGCTTCCTCTTGTATGAAATATTGCTGCTCCTCAGGGCAGGTTAGCCCACACCAGTCTGCCTGCATAATTTAAAGAGCTGCTTTGAAGAAGAGGAGGTGGTGGTGGTCACTGCTGATGCATCCACACAGAGAAAAAAACTAATTAAGCATGAGCTTGCAAATTAGCAAGACTGTATTTCGTCTCCCTGCGAAAAAATATTAGATTAAATGCAACATGTTATTCCATTAGATTAAACGTATCACATTTAATCTTATGCATTATTACAAGAAATTATGCAATGTCAATTGGTACTTTTTACAGTTAAGCTTTCTCTCGCTGATCAGAGATGATTGCTAATTGTGTCTGAGCAATCAAAACAATGAACTACGTAATTCTTTTCAAAGACAAAGATTGACTACATTTGCGTGTACTGTAAACACAATCCGAGGCCATTAACGCAGCTCTTTTGACCAGAATTCTATTTGACATTCATTTACAAACTATTTACAAATACACTTCAGTGTACAAATACACTACAAATACTTCAGTTCTGTGCTATGGATGTAAATAATTCCCTTAAAGCATGCAAACTCACCTGGTGGATGACAAAATGGAAAAAATTGCACAGAGACATTATTCCATAAAGTTGTGAGATGCAATAAACCTTTAGACGTGCCCATAACAACAAATGACAATTTATAGATTTTTTTTATAGATTTTTTTGCTGGCCGTAGCATCATGCGATCATATTTGTAATTTGATGCTCGATTATATAGCCGGACCTGCGTTGATTCGAATGGGTTGCCTGTGTCCTCCCTTTGTTTTGCATCTAGCTAACATAATTGTGACATTGTTACATTTGATTGGCCCACTTCGAGTGTCACTCAGAAAAAAAAAACAGGCCAATCAGAAGAGAGGCTCATGAATAGTAACTAGAAAGGCCAAAATCTACCTGTTCTTGACAGTGCTCCTGAGAGAGGACCTGTAAAAACATATTGAGATGGTTTTTGTTACTTATACTGCAAATCAATATGCTTAAGGTCATCAACACCTAAAAAAATTCTAAATAGGTGTACA
Organism: Enteromius paludinosus; assembly: GCA_032361165.1. Classification (NCBI taxonomy): domain Eukaryota; kingdom Metazoa; phylum Chordata; class Actinopteri; order Cypriniformes; family Cyprinidae; genus Enteromius; species Enteromius paludinosus. The sequence continues at coordinate 8,242,643 of JAUMHQ010000066.1, forward strand.
AAATGGGACCTTTACAACTAAAATTCTTTGATGGATTTGTTTCACTTCACAAGATGCTAATTAATTGGTTGGAGTTGCACTAATTACAGTTGCTGTTGATGTTTTTACCTACCGTTTGGACTCTGACGGCACCCATTCACTGAATAGGATTCATTGGTGAGCAAGTTATGTAATCCAGTTTACATTTCTCCAAGTCTGTTCCGATTAAAAGCAAAAACATAAAAACCTGTCTACAGCTCAGTAAATTCACCCTCAAAAGTTAAGGTTGCTTTCACTAATCACAGCTGATAGTTAACTGTGCGTGAGCAATCACATCAATTGCGTAACTATTCTATTTATAGTCTCAGACTAATTTTATTCACTTAATTTGCATGTATAACATAACGTAAAGCCATTATTGTAAAGACTAGCCTGGGGATGTTATAGCAGCATCATCTTTGACACATGCTTCTGGATTTACAAAGACCCCCAGCCTCATATTTCATCAATCCCCCCTGTTCTTGTTTCACCGTTGTTCCTGTTATGTTGTTCTTTTAGCTTCAGGGGCTTGGCGACTTTGAGTTACTGCACAGACAGTGCTGCGGTGAACTGTTCAAACAGGTCACTAGAGCATCTATTCTACCTGAGGCCATGCAGAGAACAAGAGAAAGAGAGAGGACAAGAGAGAAAGGGACAGAATGTAAAGCAAAAGTAAAAAATATACACTGTTGTCTTGATGCCGTTCTGCCTAAGGCCTCAAATGTCAAGGTATCGTGTGAGGATTTTTTTATTTTTTTTATTTTTTTAGTGAACAGCTAAGTATGTGTACAACACAGTCTCACTCCAACTCGTCACATTTTGATGCTTGGTCAAGACCCTTTTGCGTTGCTTTCTGAAGATCAAGGTACCCCTTTTTAGTCACCTTTTTTACATGAGGGGTCCTCCATTGTTTTCAGTTTTTTGGCTTAATGTAATGGTTTGCATGCATATATAATTTGTTTATATATTTTTTTACTTTTAATGGAGCACCAAACCCCACCCCTACCCTAAACCTACCCACCTCTGAACAATATAAACAATGCAGTCACAGGTATTTATTGCACAAACTAATCATAAACAAGCAGTATAAATACATTTCAAACACATTACAAGTCTTATGAAGCCATACGAAGTCTTAACGCAAAGAAGAGTGTACAAAACAAGGTTTTAATCAGTAAAAATGATCCCGCTCCGTACAGGGAAGATGGAGGCAGCGTCTATTCCTCTCACAAATCAATCGTTTTTCCCTCAAAAGACATGGAATATTAATATTTTTCAAATTAATTATGACGTTAGTTGCATCGGCCTGCTATATCTTGTGTTTTATTGACATATGGTAGGTTTAGGGGCAGGGGTTGGGTTATGTGCTCATAAATGTGTAAATAATATAATTTAAAATAACTGTTTTGATGGCTTACATTGACAAATCCCACCCTACATATATGCATACTTGCCTTTTATTCTCCCTGCATGTCTCTCTTCTATCCGTTTCTCCTCAAGATGACCCAAAACGTTTCTAATTATGAGCTGGTTCCTGCCGGTGTTCCGGCTGCCAGGGAGTCAGCTGGGTTCACTGATCCCTCAACGTGTACAGCTGTTATCTTTGACTTGTGTCCAAAACCCAGATTGGAAGTGAGCTCAGAACCAGACAAGCGCGAATCCCTCTGTTTAATTGCTAAGGTGCTGTTGCTCTGGTCTGCCGTTCTGCAGAGGACCCCAGCGGTGCGTAGGGCATTTACCTGTGGATTAACAGAACATGAAACCAGGGGAAGATTCTGAAAAGCAAGATGTAATGTGAGCTTACCTGCCCTAGAGAGCATGCCGGCCTGCCGCGATGAGGAATAGAGGGAGACAACTAAATTGAAAACAATGCCGGGATGGACACTGAGAGAACAGCCTCCATACTGGGAGGTGTTAGAAGTAACTCATCTCATCGCCTCTTTTCTCTCCTCAGGAGGCCTTTGAGGAGCGTGCTCTAAAATGGGGTGATGCAGGTAAAGTTGTGGATACAGACATGTGAACGTGAACTTTGTGGTGGAGGATAAGTTTACAGGAACTTATAAAGGAATAATAATAAGGAATTATAAAGTTTTCAATAATAAAAAACGTTATTAATAATTAAGCTCCGTTGATAGTAGCTGAGCATCACCATATTAGAATGATTTCTGAAGGATCATTTGACACAGAAGAATGGAGTAATGATGCTGAAAATTCAGCTTTGCCAGCACAGGAATTAATGAATGTGCATTAAAAAAGCCAAAAAAGCCCCCCCCAAAAAACCATTTCAAATTGTAATAACATTAATTTGAGTATGTTTTTGTTCAATAAAAGCAGCCTCTGAGAGCATAAGAGACTTATGATCCAACATCATCAAACTTGACCTTGAACGAACAGGAGGAGAAAAAATAAAACCTTCTTGTGCAATTAAAAATATCCTAATACAACATAATTTTTGATCATTTTGGTAACAAAATAATTTCGTCTATCCCAGAGGCTCTTTTTTCATTAAAGTTGATTAAAGCTCCAAATAAGATAAATAATAAAGCTTGAAACATTGCATCCATCAAATCTAATTTGCATACATTCAATTATGTTGCGTAATTGTGTTTTTGTCAGAATTTGAAATGCTTGTTGTGAGTGTTTATCAGCACGGTTTTTATCTGGTCTAGCTGCTGGAAGTTTTGCCTTGAGAAATGTTTATCTGACCACAATCTGCTGCGACGTATTCAGCAGGTGCCTAACAGGTGGAATCGCTGTTATCCGACTGTTTCCTGACATCTGATGTCTGCAGGGCGACCTCTTCTCAGGAGTGAGAGGATTCGCACTTAAAGGGTTATTAACATAACCTCTGGCACATCACGCAAAAGAAAGACAGATGAGAAAAAGTGACTTAATTATTCATAGAATGAATAAATCATCCCGTATATAACTTTGGCACCATTCTGGTCACATGAGACAGACGATGAAAGGCGAGAAAATATCCCGGCCTGCCTTCTTGACTGGCAGTCATCGGTTCTATTATTCATCCCCTTTATTATGGTGTCTTACTCTGACCTCTTACATGCCCCCGGTAAATCCATATACAGAGAAAGAAAGAATGAAAGAAAGAAAGGTGTAAATAGCCAAATTAGCCTATGCATTCCGGATCCAATAAAACAATCTAGATTCAATTTAAGCGCTTTCCAGGTGTTTGATCATGATTTGATAAGAAAGACCTGTGCTGCATTACACCTATCACAAAGAAAGTGCATTTAAACATATTGTTCTGGCTAAATAAAAAATACAAAAGTAATTATCTCCTTATTTCAGCTTACATAAGAGTCATAATTATTATTCACATGGTTAAGCACTGCAGTGTAGGCTGCAGGTGCATTTTAATATGCACGGAAGGTCACTGAAAATGCGTGTATTACAATATCAAACGTTTGTACTTCATATCCACAGACCATCACCACGCTACTTCATAGTCACACTATTTCATTCAAAAGACGAGAGCAGAGGAAGAGGCATGTTATCTACTGCCTCTGGGTTCACTGCAGGGCAAAATTAGTAAGAGGTAGAGTTATGTGATCTTTTATATGTTTTAATGTCCGTGAGTTACATTCATGCTCGCATGCAAAAGAAGATTACTGTCATTAATGACACAAGCAATAAATGAGTTGTGTATGTAGTGGAATTTTATTAAAAATTACTGAAATTATAAGATTTGCCAAAGATTGAATATTTTACTGTGGCTTTGTTTAGAATGGATGTGCAATCACGTCTAACATCAGCAGGTTATTTTTTCCCATGGGTGAAATATTTTCAGACAGCCATTCTGCACTGGGCATGTCAATTTACCATGCAATGCAAAAGCTGCTCAGTTTTTGAAGCGCTTTGCACATCCCTATACTATTGACAAAAGACCACTGACCTTTTTTGCACACAAAGTTTTGCTACTGCAAACCGGCACTTTTATAGTAATTTATTGGCGGAGAAAAGTAAATTAAGAAAAGTAAGACGATGTAAACAACTGTCAACTTTGCATCTTAAATGCATCAAGTAACATGACAACTTATTACTTGCGTCTCTCTGAATTTTGCAGCAATAGTTCAATATGCGCTTACCCTTAGGTCATTCAAGATGTAAATGAGTTTCTTCGCAGGAGCAGATTTGTAGTCATTTAGGTAGATTGCATTATTTGCCCACAAGTCATCCGAATTCAACATTTTCGTTTTTGGGTGAGCTACTGTATGCTTTGACCAAAAAAAGCACATATGTTTTATCTATTATAGTTACAGCTGCATTAAACAGATTTGTTTTGTTTGGCTTTGATTGTGTGCACATGGAAACCAGTTCATGCCTGGTTAGGACACGGCCCTAATTCTCATTAAATCCAGCTATGGTGCCCTAAAATATAACAGTTTACATAACCAGCACATAACACAACAGAAGCACATCCAGTGACACAATCACAAAGTGTCATGGATTAATGAATATACTGTTCCTGTATTACCAACCTGCTCTTCCAGGCTTTTTCCAGCACACAAATCTAAACACGGAACAGATGTCTTTGTTTACACCACAATGCATCAGAAACTCACAAAAGCTGCCCCTGTGTTACACATCTGTGACAGTGTAATGAGAACCTGCGTAGCGACGCTGTTTGCCATAAAACGCAATTTCACCTCTGTAATTTAGTTTATTTATTTTTTTATCATTTACACCACCTGATACACCTTTTTTTCCCCACACACACAAATATCCATGCTTTACCCTAAGCGCTTTTTATGTAATGCTCAGCTCTTATCGCCACTTCAGAGTGACTTAACTGTTAAAGTGGTCAGGGTAGTTTAGTTTGGCTCTACAAGCCTCACTGTGAATAAAAGGTGAAGCTCTAACTGTTAAAAGCCCCTTTTGGGTGTATCTCAGGTCAGAGTGCTCGTTATGTGCGATATGCTAATGTGTGCAGCCATTCAGCGAAGAGGCTTGACACAACGAGTGGGCCTCTCTTGACAGTTAGAGGCAGAGAGAGAAAACTTAAATTAATTCTGAGCGAGAGCAGCACAACAAGAGGTCAGCAGGAGAGAGAACCACAGGAAAGCTTTTAATCACTCAATCAAAACCTTGAGAATCAGTGGCAAACACAAGAACAGAATATTATGACCTGAACTTGAGACCCAGTGCTTGTCATAAGTTTTTTTTTTTAGAGGGTAGGTTAGCTCAGTTAATCTCTGACTAATGTCATGCTTGTGTATTTGTCAGAGAAAGTAATCACAGTAACAGGAAAAGCCAATTTTATCAATGTATAATTGCTGGGTTTAAAAAGCATTGCTTTTAAAAATACGAAGTTGAATTATAAAATAAATAATCAATGTACAATCAATTTGCAATTAAAATGTACAATTGCTGAACAAGTACCTCATGGTGGTTCTGCTTTGTTAAGAGCACTTTCTGCAAAACAGCACATAACGGTTAATGTAAGAAGCTCACAAAGTTCATTCTTTTTCAAGCTTTTAACGGAAGGAAGCTGTGAAACAAGGAAGCCATTCCACCCTGCAGCAGGTCACACTTTCCACGATTCAGCACATGGAGAAAACAGTCTACACACCATCTGTAGATAACTTTATTCAGACCCTTACTTATTTCCTAATAAGAATTGGCACATCTGAATAATTAACAACGCAGCAAATATTTAATGATTAATGCCTTAACACTTAGCTGGGAGAAACAGAAACATATTTAAAATCCACTGATTGTGTGTTAAATTGAAGCTACTCAATGCAGTGCGTCAGTCAGAGCCATTATCGTGCAATTCATGTTCATAAAAAATTAACAGCAGCTTAATCCTGGACCATTTTAACATTTGCCAAAGAATTGCATACTTGATTTTCCACCTTTCAAATTACAGTTTCTTCCAAATGGTAATATGAAATGTTGTGGAATCATACAAGGTCATTTTCTGTGGTGGCGTTTAATGTTGAATGATCACTTGCTGCAGAGTACCTATGACTGAGTCATTTTATGCCATTTGAATTCAACTTTAAAGTTTTAAGAGTGCAGACCAACCATTGAAATGTTCAAATAAATATCGGTCTTGGAACCTAACCTGTAGGTAGAGCACTGTGAATTGCATTGAGAGGAGTCCCTTCAAAATAAATATAATGTAATGTAATGTAATGTAATGTAATATAATATAATATAATATAAAGTGTGCTGTCAAATTATTTATTGCCATTATTCTAATCCTAACATAATATATGTATGTATACTGTGTATATTATAAACAAATTCATGCATGTATGTATTTAAGAAATAAATGTATATATTAAATATATCTAAAATTAAATATACTGTATATACATAAATTAATATGCACAGTACACATACATATATTATGTAAACAATAACTTATTTGGGATGTGATTAATCATGATTAATCGTTTGACAGCACTAAATATCATATCATATAATACAGGTCCTCCTCAAAAAAATAGCATATTGTGATAAAGTTCATTATTTTCTGTAATGTACTGATAAACATTAGACTTTCATATATTT
>JAUMHQ010000066.1:8256983-8292190 GCA_032361165.1 Enteromius paludinosus
TCTAGATTAATCTAGATTAATTTCAAAATTAATCTAGATTAATCTAGATTAAAAAAATTAATCTATGCCCACCCCTACATTTTATATAGTTGATTGCTGAGAAATAGGATTTTGTCAGCACTTTGCAGCATGCATGTGGCAGCTAAGTTTTATAAAAATTCTGAATGGATTATATATAGCAGACATAGAACACTCCGTTTAAAATCACTAGAAAACGTCCTTCATCTTCTTCACACCATCTCAAAGTTTTGTTATAGGATTCACTGGACAAAAATACCTTTATTTTCTCCAGAACGCAAACACATTTTGGATAGTTTGTCAGATGCGTTTCCCTAATATGATGGTGAATAGTTAATATCTCTAGTTGTTAACAGCATCATGGATCAGGTAAAGTGCAACTTAAATCTGTAGTCGAAGCATCAAAGCTCCTATCAAAGATTCGACTCTTTGACTATTCATGGTCACCCCTACTTCTGACTTACGTAACCAATCACCGACACACATGCATTTCTTAGTACTGTTATTAAACAGCACTATTAATTATATAAAATTATTATTCATTGCAGGTGAGACTACTCTCGAAGGGGTTCATTAGATCTGAACGGCCGCTGACCCCCTGAAACTCACAAATTTTCAAATAGACATGATCTTTATTAACAAGCTGCGTATTTGAAGTCTAAACATCTACATTCTCTCAGTCTTACAACTACATTCAGTGACACAAAAACTATATCATTTATAAAGTGATAAATTTGGGCATCCACCACGACTCTCGCTGTGAGAAATGCTGCAAGCGGAGTAATACAAACGGTGAAACAGTCGGAGTTGTGCTATCACTAGAATACTGCATGCATAAATTAAATAAAATCAGAGTTTTGGAGGTCATGTGGTTAAAATTGGAATAATAAAAACTGAATAAACATTTCAAATTAATTGCATGCATTAACATGTTCATTTTAACAGTCATTGCAAATGAAGGTATCACATTTTGGAGGAACGTGAATGCATGAATATTAATAAACAGTAGTAAAGAATTACCTTGATCCAATGGCAGCTGATAATGTGCAGTGCCACGTGCAGCAAATGGACCTGTGGAGGACAAAGTGCTTTTGAGTGAAGAGCCTTTCACAATGTGATTGGGGCTATTGCGGCAGACACTTACCTCTGTGTTCAGCTCGGCCTTTGCTAATCTTTATCTCTGTGGCCGGGAGGACTCTGCCAATCACACTCACTGACACACAGCCATCGGCAGCGTCTTCCTTCTCATCCCGCCCGCCCCATTAACTGCTCCTCTGGCCCGTCCGGTTGACATGTGAGTGGGATTAGTATTCCTGAGCCATCGGAGTTTCACAGCAGTCAGACAAAGACTGCGGCACTGTGTGTGTTGCTCCTGGGTTTGAGAAGCAAGAGGCCATAGGTCTGTACAAACACTGATAAACACACTGACGACATGTAACCGAGAGAGAGAGCGAGAGAAACACAATGGTTTGCAGTTCAAAGCACATCAACAGTGGAGAACAAATAAATACAGAAGAAAGGCAAGAAAAAGAGATGGCAAGTAAATGACAGAAAAAAATAAATAAAAAAAATAAACACATAACCCTCCTGACGGCCACCGCTTTAAATGACTACAGAGCATATTACTTTATATATTCCTTTTGTCTCTATGCAGAAAGACAACTACATAAAACCATTTGACTTCACCGACCAGTATAAAATGCTCAGCATCTTTTAGAGATATTTTGTTGAACTGATCGAAATGGCCCAAATGGCAAGTTAATGTAATGTACAAAATAAAGATATAAAGGAACAAAAGTTGGTAGTATGGGGCAGTATGTTTTCAAAAGGTACATGTTTGAATCTAAAGGATTCATTTTGGTAACTTAAAGGTACATATTTGAACCTAATAAGCACACAAGTGCACCTTTTATAAAAAGGTACCACCTAAGTGACAGCTTTTGTACCTTTGTTTGTTGTAGTGTGGATAGAAAATGCGAAATGTGACCCTGGACCACAAAACCAAGTCTTAAATCGCTTTGGTATATTTGTAGCAATAGCCAAAAATACATTGTATGGGTCAAAATGTATGATTTTTCTTTTTTTAATCAAAAATCCTTAGGATAGTAAGTAAAGATCATGTTCCATGAAGATATTTAGTCAATTTCTTACCATAAATATTTTAAAACTTAATTTTTGATCGGTAATATGCATTGATAAGATCTTCATTTGGACAACTTTAGCATTTAGATTTTTCTCTACCCTAAGATTCCAGATTTCATATAGTTGTAACTCGGTTAAATATTGCCCTATCCTAACAAATCATACATCAATAGGGAGCTTATTTATTCAGATTTCAGATCATGTATAAATCTCAATTTCGGAAAATTAACACTTACAACTGGTTTTGTTGTCCAGGGTCACAAATGTACTATTATTTTCTATAATTCATATAATATGTATTTTATATATTTATCTTATAAATATTATTTTATATATAATGTAAGTTCAAAGTTCATCTGACATTTCATTGAAGCTGTGCAAGTAAGTCAAATGTTGTCAAATGGTGAGATATTTCCTTAAAACTTTGAATAAATCTGCACATGGTAAAAGAAAATCTCCATTAAATACAATTTCATTCGCAAAGAGGACAAACTTGTGGTTTGTGATGACCACAACATGTTTAATGTGGCTGGTGAGAACATAAAGGCAATAAACAAAATTAAATCAAATAGGGAAAAACATGCAAAATAAACAGTATAGAAATACTGCTAACTTCGTAAAATCTATGTGCAGAGGAGGTAAAAACCAGGTGAGAAAAGCTACATTGAACAGTTAGCAAACAGATTGGTCTGCCGCCTGAAACTAATCAAGACCCAAGCTCCTCTTGTGGTCTAGATCAGAAAATCTGAGGTGCTGTTGACCTGCTGTGTATGTCCAGATCAACTGACACATCTGTGCTATCTGCTCTCTCCTCTGCTCCTATGAGATAGACACACACAAATACATAAACATTGTATAGAGCCGTCCACCCCACCATCAAAAACAACCTCTATATCTCCAGCCAGAGGATGGATCCTGGCTACAGCATTGATTTCAGTTAAGATAAAGCATGCAAGCACACACACACACGGCAGTGTACATATTTCTGATACTTTTTCTGTTATTGCACCTTATATTATCTGGTAGTGTCGGTTCAGGAGGGATCTGATTCTTTCCACTCTTTCCTATCTGTGGGTTTAGTGATTTGTCCAAGATAGAAGCCTTTCAACTGCAGGCAAAAATAAACAAATAAATAAATACAAATCATGATTCACTTTATCCCCACAAGACCGGAGCACACCATCACTACTCCATCTGAGTGACAGTGTCTGCTCTATTTTTTGCCCAAGTAACAGACAGAAAGTAATGTAAAGTCCTGAAAGAAGTTGGGACAAGTTCAACTGGTTATTTAGGGTGTTGGGAGACGGACTTCTCTGAAACAACAGATACTCGCGGGACCTAGTCGTCCACTTTTGTCCTCTGTACAAAACGTGTTTCATCTGAATCTCTGTCCTTTAAAGAAATTCGAATGAATTTCAAAGATACATTTTTTTACACAATAGTCTTCAGAGTCACACAATCCTTAAAAATCAATGTAATATTTTGATTTGCTGCTCGAGGATGTTTCATTTCATTATTAATGTTTAAAACAGTGCTACTAAATACACAGTACTGCATATATCTTCTGGCTGCCACGACAGTGATGTCAAACAAGTCACAGGTAAAGAATAAAACAAACATTAAAAGTGAATCTTGTAACTGTTCAATCATAATTTCACTGGATGGTTTAATGTAGTCATTTTCAACAGACATGAATAATATATATCTGTCAAATGGTAATAGATTATTTTACATAAAGAACTGCTCATTCGCCTTTAAGCAAACCCATACTGAAATAATAATAAAAAAAAAAATCTATATTGTGAGTCATAAATAATTGCAAGGATATTCAGCTTACATGCATACCGTATAAATATTAATGCCACCTTATAAAAGTGATTTGATAAATTCATAGCAGGATAATAATCACCGCTCTCACACTCCCTGCAGCTCATTGCCATGGTCTACCATTCACCAAATGACCCAGTTCCTCAAATCTCTGTTGTACATATGTTTGCACATCTCTCGTTTCAACCAATTAAGACAGTCAGCCATAGTAAACAACATCAACTTCCCTTCCAGACTTCAATCTGAATGGTAAGTATGTGTTACATGTGTTTGCTCACTGAAGCTGAGGATGCCAGGGTTTGGGTGTTCCTGCAGCCTTTAGTGAGATGGAGAAGCACGCAGACTGCGTGGCATCTCTGAACCTTTACTTTAGACAAATTTCAAGGCCAGCTGGGATGCGTCTGTTTCTGTCAGAGGAAATCATCTTATGTGAGTTTTGTACATGAATGCATGTTTGAGTGTGTGTGCATATGAGTCTACAGCTTGACTTCCACAGTAAGATGACAGCTCTAGATATGCTTGTCTGCCTCTACACACACATATAAAGCATGCCTAGCCTCAGGACAGGCTGACCATATGTACAGTAATGTCGCTCGACAAGATCTGTTAGTGGGCAGATAAGGGCGGTCGGCACTGCTCATTTGGGCTGAGAGAGTCGTAAACAACTCCTCTTTTTTCCTGAGAGCGCACAGTCACATGCATGGGCTCCCGTATGGACTCACGCAGCGAGCTTGAATGGCATCAGAAGCAGAAAAACAAGCATATCATTAAGATGTCCGTCCGAATGACGAATATAATGGAGAGGAAAGATGTGAGTTTGAGCAGTATACTCTTTTTTTCAGTATGTATACCAGGTGCATTATGCAAATTTTCTGTATGGAATATCTCTGGATTACATGCTACTCACATGCCAAAATGTGCAGTCTAAAACAAACTTCCATTTCCATTATAAATATATATATATATATATATATATATATACACGTATGTATGCATGTCGGCATGAACGTTGGTCCTGGAGAGCCACAGCCTGCAGAGTTCAGCTCTAAACATAATTAAAAGTCACTTGCCTGTAGCTTTGTAGTAGATCTTGATTAGCTTGTCTATAGGTGTGTTTGATTAGGGTTGGAGCAAAACTCTGCAGGGCTGTGGCTTTCCAAGGACTGATGTTTATCACCTCTGATATATATATATATATATATATGGTGCCTGAATGCTTGAATCTGATTGGCTGATGTATGTTAAGGTGTAATTTGAGTAATTTATAGGTCCTAAAACTGCAAAAGGACCAAAACCCATGATAGCACTGGCCATAAAAATACATATATTAAAACAAAGGATGAAAGCAACAGACAATGTCCATGTTTTTGACATACTTAAAAACCACACAACGTCCCACCGGCAAGATAATAACAACAGTGCTGTTCTTGAAGAAAATGTACTTAAAATTTCCCTATAACTGAAGACATTGCTGTCGTACACTACTGAGAGACCAACAAACGCACAGAGGTAATCTCTCTGTACATATATTCAGTTCACTCCAAGTGTTCTTACATCATTACAAATATCTGGCTTAAAACTATGATGTTTTCACATGAAACAAAAACAAAACAGCAACAACTTCCACCATGTAAGGTGGGACAGCCACTGGTACTCTCTCACAAGCGTCTATACTCATGAAGTGATGCTAATGAAATTCAATTTAGTATGAAGTATGGCGTTCCATGTGGCAAAACACTGGTGTTCATTGCAATTGCGAAGTTGTAAAAGATTCGTAAAGCCATTTTTACAGGGACAAAAAAACGTATGAGTGACAGAATGACAATTAGTCACCATTGCTGCTCTGCTCAAAATAAAAGAACACTTGTAATACAAAACGACATAAAATTGTCAACGGCTCATGGAAGACACTTCCTCCCAAACTGGAGCAGCTTTGTTCTTTTTCCTAGCACTGTTGGAATGAATCGTTCATTAGCCTGTGCTGAATACCACCCCCCATTAGCGCCTACTATATTAAGTTTGTTTTGACTTCCTTTCCTATTCGCACCAATCACTTGTTCTACATTTCCTGACAGCATTCATCCTCTCCGTGTCACCATCATCAACGTTGCAGAAAATTAGTGGCTTTTTATTAACTTCTCTGAGACAAAGGATCCTCTGAAAATGGGAATCTCGTGGAAATTAAAGTAACCAGCTCTTATCATTTCTTTTATTTCAGATGACTGGCTCTTTAGTGGTCTTAACAAAAGCAATGTGATTATTGTTCTTTCTCAGGTGACCGATCTTCAGTATAGTTCATGCTTAAAAACACCATCTTCTCGCAACACAAATGGACCAGCGTTACATTATGATCAATTAAATCCACCATCATCTGCATTAGAATTCAAACACATTGTATTATTAAAAGAAACATTTGGCAGAAATGTTAAAATGATCCTTAAGCATTAAGTGGTACTGGCTTTAATGAGATTCTGTATGACCTTGTTCTTCATGCTTATTGTCTTATTGTTTTGGGTTTTTTTTCATATCTGCCTGTCAAGTAGATTCATACAGAGTCTTTCATCATTATTAATGTAGATGGAGAAGCATTTAGGGAATGCTGGGCTTCCCAACTGTTTTTGTCAGTTGAACCCCAATAGTCTCAGTAATTTACTGCAAGCAACATCTTGCTTCTGACATTATTACTTGTCAAATACTGTTATTTTCAATTCTTGCTTAATTTATAAACACACACCCACACACAGTCACACACATGCATGTGTGTATATGTGTGTGTGTGTGTTAGATATGCATACAGTGCCATCCACTAATATTGGCACACTTGGTAAATCTGAGCAAAGGTGGTTGTGAATATAAATCTGCATTGTTTGTCCTTTTGATCTTTAATTAAAAAAAAAAAATCACTAAATTCTAACCTATCATTCAAGTAAAACTCTTGAAAATGGGGAGAAAAACTCATGATGAAATAAATGTTTTTCTCCAATACATGTTGGCCACAGTTATTGGCACACAATTATTGCATACAGTACGTCCTTTTCCCAAGATAACAGCTCAGAGTTTTCTCCTGTAATGCCTGAAGAGTTTGGAGAACACCTGATAAGAGAAAAGAGACCATCCTTTCATGCAGAATCTCTCCAGATCCTACAGAATACCAGCTCCATGATGGTGCTTCTCCTTTTTAGGTCACCTCACTCATTTTCTGCAAGGTTCAGGTCAGAGGACAGGGACAGCTGTGGCAAAAGCTTCATTTTGTGCTCGGTGACTAATTCTGGGGTTTATTTTGATGTTTGTGTTTGTATTACTGTGCCGGTGGAAGACTCAAACATGGCCCATTATAAGATTTCCAGTCAGTCAGTGATTTGTTATCTGCTGGTATTTGATAGAATCCATGATGCCTTGTGTCTAAACAGGACCAGGACCTCCAGCAGAAATATAGACCCACAACATCAAAAATACAGCAGTATACTTCAGTGTACACATCGAGTACTTTTTATGTTCAACAAACCCAGTGTTTGCTGCTAAAAAGCTCATTTTTTAGTTTCATCTGATCATAGAAGCCAGTCCCATTTGTAGTTCCAGTCCTGTCTGACAACTGAACATACTGGAGATTGTTTTTGGATGAGTAAGGAGAATTTTTTCTGCTGATGTAGGGGCTGTTTGACTATTTTTTGAAAGGTTATCTGAACCTGAGACTCAACTATTTTCTGCACTTCTCCAGCTGTGGTCCTTGAAGAGTCTTTAGCCACTCAAACTCTACTCCTCTTTGTGTATTAGGATGATAGAGACACACGTCCTCTTCCCGGCAGCTTCGTAACATTGTATGTTGATTGGAAATTCTTCATTATTTCCCTGATGGTGGAAATGGTAATTTTCACTCCTCTAGCTCTTTTCTTAAAGCTACTTCACTAATTGGTGAAGCTCAATTATCTTTTGCTGCACGTCATAAATATATCTCATTGTGTTGACGATTAAGGGAATTTGGGCTTTGTTTTCCCTCCTAGATATATTTCTGTGAAACAAGAATCCATGGCTGGATAGCTTCATGTCCATAATCACCCTGGAGTGCTCAAAATTGTGGATATGAGTGGGAATATACTTCAGAGATATTTTACTCATAAAAAAATTCTAGGGGTGCCAATAACTGTGGTCAAGTTTTGGAGAAAAACATATTTCATCACAAGAATTTGTTTTACTTCAATGATAGGTTACAATTGTGTACATTTTTCATAAGGATAAACAATGCAGATTTATTTTCACCGCCATCTTTGCGGAGATTTACCAAGGGTGCCAATATCAGTGGAGGGCACTGTATATGTCAACAATTATTATACTCGAACAAGGATCAGTTCAAACACAGACGACTGGTTGGGGAGCTGGTTTAACTTAAAAAAAAAAAAAAAAAAAAAAAAAAAAACTATGAAAAAGGTCCAGGAATATTTGTGAACACTACTGACTGATATTCATCTCTAAATCTATTTTTGAACCAGTTTATTTGAAATTCTTTGCCAAAATACACCTTCTGAATGACCAAATTTACAGAAATGGATCAAACTTACAATACAGTAGATTAGACAGAGAGCGGAATGAACATGTTTTGGATTTTCACAATAGTCTTGATGAAAAATGATACACAGCTACATTATTGGAAAACAGCTGCATCTCTGTCATGATACTGTAAAATGTATTCAACTTTCAGAAAGATACTCTGAAACACGTTCACTATTAACTAAGAGTTTTCCCTCAACAAACTCCTAAATAATGGTTAGAAGGTAGTGTAGGATTAAATTATTTAAATTACAATAACTCAGTATAATATGCTTATATATTGAGCATATTATATGCTTTATATGTACTAATACAGCCCACATGCCAGCAATACACATGCTTAATGTTTATTAGCATGCATATTACTAGAATATTAGCCATTTATTAGTGCTAATTAAGCACATACAGTACTAATTACTTATTCTACATGGACTTATTATAAATCCCTACCAATACCTAAACTTAACTAACAGACTAGTTATTAATAAGCAGCAAATTGATTGAAATTGAAAATGATTTTAAATGATTGAAAACGGTTGTTTTCATAAATGTCTTTGTGGAAATCAATAATAAAAAAAAACAACTTAATTTTTCTTTTAAACAAATCTTTCAATGATTATGCATTTTCATGAAAATATTAAGCAGCACCACTGTTTTTTTTTACATTTAAAACTTCTGAAAATTCACCTTTGCCATGACAGGAATAATATGCATTTTAAACACTTTCAAAATAGAACACAAATATTTTGAATTGCAATATTATTTCACACACAAAGAAATTACTCTCAGTTTTTAGTTATATAATAATTAAGTCAGTCATGTTAAACTGTAGAAACAACACATGCGGAAATGTTGTGTTGGTGGGAGACCACAGGTAGCACATCGAAGCTGTGCCCTGGTGCTTGTACAAAGACTGAATCACAGGCTAATTGCACATGAATAGTCTATGACTAACGAGAGAGGAGCAATTAGCTGTCCATTAAAGCCTGAACAGCAAAAACCAATCTTTGATTCGCTGTCAATTCAACTGCTTTACATTACTTGGGAGATAATTAGCATACACGTATCTTTCTCTTGTTTTTCTGCCTCACCTTAGTATTGTGATCCAGGGGTAATTAGAAGCTCATTGTACCATTAATTCCCCACCAGCTATCCTCTACTGAAGCATGAACATGCACGCAAGCGTGTCAGACGTACACAACCTGTTAAAACAAAAAAAAATAAATGTGAATCCCAGGCTGTAATGGATCTTCTACTTAACCTGAGAAAATGTGAACATTATAGCCCCGAACAGAGAGATTAAGTGCTGTAATAAATGCGACATGTTTTGCACGTTATAATGCAGAACGAAAACCTCGTAATAACCTTGTTGTGGCACAAAATATTTCAAATGCATCAAATATGCTGTACTGCTGATAGTGCATTTAACAGCGACAGATGAAAATATTCTCCCGTTACAAAGCATTGTTGACATCCCGGTACTGCCGTAGACATGTATGGTTATACATATTAATGAGGCAGATTTGTTTATTCATCTCTTGTTTTACATAGCAGCAAAGAGAGATAGAGAGAGAGAGAGAGAGAGAGGATCTTGAAATGACACTTGGGGTTTATAAATTAGATCAGACATCTCTTCGACTTGTTTTTCTAAAACTAGCCCCGTGGCCTGCTCCTTCCTCTCCATCTTAATTCCCCCTCATTAAGCTCCTTCCATAGCAACTGTTTCTCTGCACACCTAAAAGAAAGCAAAACAAAAAACACTCTACAAGTCTGCAATGTGTGTTTTGATTTTATGCCGCTGTTCCCCTCTCAGTGCATTTTTCACTAATCCAGAGCTCTTGGCAAATTACGGCTGTTAAATATTAAGAGTATCTATAAACTTTGAGGGCAAGTGGAGTAGGTGGTGCAGTGATTTGATTTGCAGTTTGTCAAAGTGACTTTCAGTCAGATTTTGGGGTTGCCACACCAGAGGATAACAGCAACAGAGAAGTTGTTTTTCATTCTCTGATCTGCTGCTCCATTTCTTTACGCCTGCTTGCGGGGAAGAAAACACAGCGTGTCTTCTCCAAATTCAGCTAATGAGAAGTTCCTTTTCACGGTTTTTCATATGTCAGTTTGAGGCTGTTTAATAAAAATAATACAACGCAGGAAACACAAGCACAGAGATATTTAAATCTCTTCAGTGCAATGGCGATAGATGTGTGCAATCTAACTCAAATAATCAGCAAATTTAAATGTATATAAAAAAATATTACAAATGGGTGTAAAGCTTAAATACTTAGTGTCTATTAAGTAGTGCTAATTAGTGATAATCCTTTGAATAAGTTCTAGTATTAATCCAATGTTTTTTAATGCAATTTTTAATGTAAGTGTTGTTTTGCGTTGCAGGTATTGCACTTCAAATTAACTTTATTAATTAAATAAGATATTTATTAAATCAATTCATATCAAAGACTTACAGTCTACATTATGAAAACTGGTAAAAACAAATATATTATAACAGTGAAGCCCCTAATAGCAATTCCAATAATTTCAATAGGCAATAACATGTGCATGATTGCGAGATTGTAAAAAAAATATAAGCAAGACTATAAGATTATAAGCAAAAAATTTAGATTCTACCAGAGAAGATCTGATTTGGAGATTTAATATCTGGCAACACACACATAAAAGCTTGCATGGTAGAGGCATGTTCAACAATTTACAAAATACATTTGGCGCCTTATTTAATTAAATAAAAGTTCTTAGTTGGCTTTTACCATCAATTTTGCATGCACAGTTACTGGTTATTTTGTTACTGTCTTAAAGTGATAGTTCAAAAAAAATTTATGTTTATTTGCTTACCCCCAGGGCGTCCAAGATGTAGGTGACTTTGTTTCCTCAGCAGAACACAAACAAAGATTTTTAACTTTAACCGTGGCAGTCTCGGGCTCGCGCTTTGGCGTAGGATACGCAAACACGGTTCACAACAGATCACTTCCGTTTGCGCATCCTACGCCAAAGCGCGAGCTCGAGACGGTTAGGACATGGAGTAAATGGGTAAACTTTATTATAAAATGAAGTAAACCAGACCCTGACAGAATGGGCAAACCTCAAGAGGTGTGCGAGGAGGAGCTTGGTCGAAGTTGAGTCGTTTGGGGTAAAGACATGTCAGTCGGGACTCAGGTGTTCTGGGCAGCCTCATACAAACTGGCCTGGTTTAACACGATAAGTAGATTTACACAGCACTCCTACAAAGTGCAGAGAGGGACAGAGCAGTAGAAGAGAGTGAGGTAATACAACATTTTTTACAACCTCTCTCATTCTCAGTCTGAAGACTTAACACAAGGTCAAAGAGTCGACACCACTTCTACTTCACATTACATCACACCGCTGCCTCAGAGGACAGGAGGGGAGAGAGAGCTGAAGGAAATGAGGAAGGGGAGAGTGTGACTGAAAGTGAGATAGATACCTATATTTGACATCATGTTCTAAAACATGTCCAGGCTTGCTGAACATGGTGCGAAATCATCAGCAGGAATATCCTGATTGGCTGAAGACAGATGCAGACAGTGTGATCTTTTTCTCTCTCTGTCCTTTACATTTATTGCTTGTCAGAAAGTGTGATACGACCACAGAGAGATCATGGGGAAAACCACATCTGTGCAACATCAATGCTATTTTATGTCAGACTGTACCATATGCCATGCATCACGGTCATGACTGACAGCGCTAAATTTACATAACACATTATTCTGACCTATTCATTAAAAAACTTAAAAAGGAAACAAACCAACCCAAGCAAGTCTTGACTTAAACGGTAATTACAAAATGCTTGTTATACATCATCATATAAAAATACTTTTCATTTACTGAAATATTTTTCGAAAATGTTTTCATAGGTATAAAAATAAAATAATAAAAGTGAACAAAGACTGCCAGTTTTTCTCTATAATGAAAAAATCTTATAACTGAAAATTGTTTATGGAGAGAAAAAAAGAAAAAAGAAAGCCCCCCGGCTTATGAGATAATTAGATTTTCCCATTGTGTAACATTTAAAGGAAGTCAGTTGACATGATCCTAATTCTATAGCTCTGGTATTACACAAGGCACTTGCCAACATAGATTGATTAATCACTTTTAGTGATGTAAAGTATTTATCTTAGGTAGATGATCTGCCACGTTCATTTTTTTCGCCTGGAATGTGATCTTTGGACATTCTAATTAAAATACGATATAATAATGCGCAACTATCGCTTTGCAGCACTTAATGAAAAATACAATGACAGTACGCTTAAACTGAACAGTCAGTTGTTGTTGTCTCTGGAGTTCATCAAGCGGTTTTTGTTGTTATTTTATGAGCACTGATTGCATATTACCTTTATAGTCAAATGTAATTGAAATGAAAAGTCTGAACGGAGGAAATAGTTTTAATGGATCCTAAACAGTAATTAGAGAATGCTCACAGCTTGTCTGTTCAGACGTGTGCAGAAACGTCTCTCTGTTGTGACTCTCGGGCAGGGACCTCCCGCATCATTAAAAAGACTCACAAACAGGATAATGAATCCCGGAAGACCCTCCGCGTGGTTCCGCCCGCCCAGTCGCTGTCACTGCCGCCATGGAGATCAAAGGCTGCCACTTTGTACTTGCACTCTGCTCCAAACATAATCTTTGAGTTATTCTCTCTCAGTCTCAGCTTTTTAAACCATCATCATAAGGTGCTTTTTTGCTGAGGTAGATTAAACGTGAAAGGACCAGGTCTGTAATTCCAGATTCAGTCTTTGTGCTGCTTCCATTAAGCAAATAAAATGGCATAAAGTGATTATAAGTACTTCAAATGCCGCACACACACACATTTCTTTTCATCTTCAAAAGGAAAACCTTTTAGCTCCATATACCCTTTTACAAGTACATACCATATTTTTTTCAGGAGGAACACAGACATCCCAGCAGATTTGCTCCAACAAGCATAAAGCATCATAAAAAATAAAAAGAATTAATACTCCGTGAGAATGCATTTAATTGAACAAACGCATCAGTAAAAGATACCCATTTCAAATAATTGTTCTTTTGAACTTTATATTCATCATAGAATATAAAAAAAATAAAAGCAGCCAAAGCAGTTACCAATATAGCTTACAATACTAAATTCATCTTAATCAGCAGGTCTGCATATTAGAAGGATTTCTGAAGGATCATGTGGCAATGAAGTCTGGGGTAATGGCTACATACATTTTTTTTTTTTTTTTATATTTAATTTTATAAATTAATTTATAACTAAAACAATAAATATTTTGTATAAAATATGCAGCATCTGAAAATCTTCAGTCCTATAGTTACCAATACCACAAGCAATGTCAGAGCTATGGTGGGAATCGCATACGAACTGCACATATTTGCTTGTACTGTCCTACTGTATCTGTCTTCACACATTCCTGTTTCTCTGCTTCCTATAAACCCAATCAAAAAAGCACACGAATACAAAAAGAATGTAATGCTGCTAACTGTCAGTGTGTTTCAGGACCTCGTTGGCAGGTGATGCTGTGCCCTGTCCGTCATGCTGGCAGCACGTGGAGGCACGCTGGCCTGGTTCCATCAGATGCGCTCCAGGCGTTGTCCTTCCTGCACATCAACACACACTCACTCATGGTGATGTGACCTTGCAGAGTCAGGGCTTCCAGGCCAAAAACAGCCTGAAATTCCCTCCAAGCACCCCCAACCGGACAGAAACCCCTTTCTCACAGTCCGTATCCCGGGGGAAAATGATTATCTTTCTGTCTGGAAAAGCATAGAAAAGGACAACCACCCTCCTCCCCCAACATCCTCCCTCGAACTTAAGCTTTGCTGACAGCCACTGACTCACACAGTGGCCACAGTCGAGTCTATTTATATGCTGCGGTTTCTGAGGAGGTCTTAACAGTTCGCAGACGACGCTGCAACACTTTCTAGGACTCGCTCCGTTTGCACTCATTCTCACCTCTGTGCTGCTTTTTAACCAAATTTGAAGCAGCCTCGTCCTGTGAGGACACTTTCTAATGTCTAATTTAGCCTTGTATTCATGCAGAGCAACAATTGGAAAGATTTTAGCAAAGACAAAAAAAAACAAAAAACGATAATGGGCATTCAGGTTAAAAAGGAGCTTATAGTTTGTTTCCTTACCTAAGACTTCTTTCAACTTTTTTCATTGCTTAAACCCCCCACCTAAAAAGATTTTTTTCTTAAAGAACACCATGGCCTCTATCAACGATCGAGGCCATCTTTTCTCAAAGGGCCTGTCCTTGAGATAGAAATAGACCAGGAACAGTTGAGAAAAGAGAAGGTGCTGGATTATCCTGAATCCAAAGCAATCACGTTGGAGCAGGTGACTCAGCTGCAATGCCTGGCTAAAGCCTCCGATGGATTCGGTTGCCCCTTAAAGTAAGAGCGCTAGGCATGGACAGAAGTGCCATTTCAAGGTGAAAAACCTTTCTGGAGTCAAGCAAGGAGAAAAAGAGTGAGAAGGAACAAGAGAAGGTGGAAGCTCTTTCCATTTTAGGTGAAAAGGATCCGCAAGGAACGGTGCGAAAGAGACAGGAAGAGTGAAGGTCAAAGTGCTGATCAATCCTAGGGTGGAAATGATTTGTGAGAAAGAATTTGGGACAACAGACGCAAATAGAGAAAAAGGAGACTGGCTGTGAAAGGAAGAAGATCAGTGCAGCACACTTAAGCTCAGGATGTCTGGCAGAGCGTGGAGATAGAGATATGGCAAAAAGTGCCAAGCCTTCTGTCTGCTTTTGGCTCCCACAAGAGCAAAACTCCCTGCAGACTTGTTACAATACCCGACAAAAGACCTCTTCCAAACCAAGAAGGACTGAAGTATTATTAGAAACTGAATTTTGTTTCCAGGGACATGTACTCGATGGGCTCTTCACGATTAGGAAGAGAGGAGGGAATGGGTATGTGTGTATGCGAAACCGAGGAGGACGAGGGAGAGTCCACTTTGGAGGGCAGTCTCTCTTAATCTGGTGAATTGAGAGTTGAGCTACTTAGCTTTGTCAGGAGTAATTTCCACAGGTTTCCTGACCTGAAGTTAGTGTGGTGGACGAAGAGTAATTAATACACACACTTTGTCACCTGGTGAGGAAAGAAAAACATATAATCTGCAGCTCATCAATAAATGTAGCACAATTTCTCATTTCAAGTATGCATATGTGAACAAAACTCAAAATATCTCACCTGTGCTGAATCCAGTAGGTATTTCATCCTCGGAAGCGCTCATTGTGTGAAAATGACATTTTGTAAACACAACCTTTTTCAAGTTGGACTGATACAAATATTTTTGTCTTCTCATATGGATGAACAGATAAACTCTCCTTTGCATGCAAGAAGAGGTGCGAGGTGAGGATTCATCCTGGTAATCAGAGTTTAACAGTCTTAACTCACATCTGCCTCACTCTCACCATCTCCAATTAAACCCAAGCAGACTGCAATCTGCCACACAATATGCTTTGTTTCCCTTTAAATTATACACGCAACCGCACAACTGTTCAATAAAGAAAATGCACCCACCCTCCGATCTCGTTTTTGTTGTTGCCTGGAGGAAAGGCTTTGCGATGGCAGCTTGAGATGCATCAATGCATGTTCAAAAACCAACAGATGTCTGTTTCCCTTTCTCTTGTTGGACAGTCTGCGTTCGTCTTGGTTGCTACAGTTAGAGAACAGCCAGACCTTCACATTGTTATTGAGGACCGTCTGTCAAGTAGATTCACATCCAACAGTTGAGATAGCGGAGAGAATAATAGAAACCGTCAATGAAAAAAGCACAAACACAATGGAAAAATGCAACAAAACACGGTGGAACACAAATACAGTGGGGGAAAAAGTAGTGTAAAAACAACCACAAAAAAGCAACAAACTAACAAAAATAGTATGAAACACACATGCTACACAAACAAGTCTTAAACTCACTTTTGTGCTCTGATAAAAGGATACAGAATGTCTTGAGAAGAACCAATGTTTTGGCTGTGACCCTTTAACCCCTTCTGAATGGCAGGCATTAAATAGGAAAGGAATGATCTTGTTTGCTTCCCAGAGTTGTTTTGGCCGTTACTCGTGCAGAACTACTTTGAGCAGAATTTCATTTCCTCTGCCGCTTCGGTTTGTCCTATTAAGCTGGGAAAAAGGCAGAAGGGATGGGGCGATTTCTTGTGTTCCTGTCTTTTTGGAGTAGGGTGAGAGCAGATGAGCGAGAGAGAAAGAGGTAGCTCATAAAAAATAAAGAAGCAGAGAGCAAAGAACACGGGACACAGAAGCACAGAACATCCTCTCTCGGGGTTTCGCTTGCGGCGGCAGTGGATCATTTGGAGGGGAGATGGTGAGAGTGAGCTCCTGTCTGATGTTAATACAGAGGGGAACGAGGAAGGCCGTGCTTCATTAGCATTGCTTTTGCTGGAGCTGTCCGTGGTGCTGAACGGAGCTGTGATCCCGCTAAGGGCAGCACTACACAGACCGCCTGCAGAGAGCCTGACGTCTCGGACGACTAAACGCAAATAAAAAGCACAGAGAGGAATGGATGTTCTTTCTAAAGTGGACGTGTGACTTTGCGGCTCAGGACATGGATGCAAACTGATATGATTTTTTTTTCTGCACAAAGAGCTATTCAACTGACATGGCCTGTTGTTGTGATGGGCTTTTATCCTCTGGTAACTGTGGGGGCTGTTTAGGCTGCAAAGACTGCAGTATGTACACAGGGTTTCTAACTGGAGATTTGGAGTGGAGATTATTGCCAATCATGTTGTTTTCTGGGTTATTGGTTTCAAAGATTACCAATTTGGCATTTTTTCCAGAGTCATTCAGTTCACTGTTGGGATATGTTATCTTTTTTTAATATCTACATTTTTAAAAATCTTTTTTGTGAATCCAACCTGTGGCGTAGGGCAATTCACAAATACTTGAGCTCAGTTGCAAAAGTTAGAGAGCAAACCACCTGGAAAGCATTTCAATGCATCATTAGCATGCAGACCAATTATGAAGTAGGTACAGTATGGTAAATGTATGTAGGTAAAAATATGCAGCCTGCTAAGGGAACTAGTTCTAAGGTAATTCAGATTCTAAGGTATAGTTTTTTTTCTAGATCAATATTTTAGAATTTATTTATTACATTTAAATACACAAATACATTTATTCGCACTCCAGTTTGTGGTTGGTAATATTTACTTTTTGTCTTTTTAATGCTCACTAAGGCTGCATGTACTGTATTTGGTCAAAAATAAAACAGCATTATAAAACAGTAATATTACAGTAGTATTGTAGTTTTTCATAAGAAATGAATATATTTTAAAATTTAATTTATTTCTGTAATGTAAAGCAACATTTTTAGCATCATTACTCCAGTCTTTGGTGTCACATGATCCTTCAGAAATCACAAATACATATAACTATCAATGTTTGTATGTATATCAATATAAATAAAATATTTATTATTTCATGTCACACTGAGCAGCTGCTGTCCCCCGCTTGATATGTCAAATCAATTATCCATGTCTCTTCACAAAGACGGCAATCCCAAGCTCTGTGGAAAACAACAGCAACAGGCACCACGCAAACATACATGTCCATATAAATAAGTCACTTTAAATTTAGGCAAGATAGTTCTCATTAAAAGTAGTATCCAACCAAATGACCATTTTATTTATTTGTCAGGGTCATCTTTTTTATTTTTTATTTAAAAGCTTCCCTGTGCTACACATGACGTGCAGTTGCTGCCAGTGTCAGTCATTCACAAGATGCTGCCTATGAATGTGATAGACCTTTCCTTTATTTAATGCACACAGCATTCCCAAAATCTAGACATCACCAGAATCCCATTGCTGTGAGGGGAAAAACACACCTCTCCCATTTCACGTTGATTAATGAAACTGAATTAGACACCTTTGGAAACAGCATTCATTATTACTTACAATACAATAAACTGTGTGATTGTGGGTAGCAGAGGCTTTCATCTCTCCAGGAGGTGCCAGCCTCCCTCCCTAACCTCACCTCGACTCTTAGGTAACCATGCATTACATGAGATTTCTGAATGAACAATAGGATGCACGGGGGCATATGCACCCTTTTGATGAGGGGAAACTCACTGAGAGAGCAAGTGCAGCGAAATAAAAAAAAGAAAGAAAATAATTAAAATTTTTCTGTTTTAAACTCCAAACAAAAGACTGAGTTCTCTGCATTGTTTTTCTTTTCCTTATTTTATTTGAAACATTTCAGCAAAGGACGTCACCACAATAACGTCTATCCAATAACAGGAATGTTGTTTGGAAGAATCAAAAAAGGTGATGGGAGTAAGTCCAGAGAGAGAGAGAGAAAGAAAGAGATGTGATTTCACAGGTAATCGCATTCCGATGTCACGCCTGATTGAGAGCAGTAAAGAGGAAAATCACATCAAGAATAGCAGAACAGAAAACATCATGAGGAAGAATGTGAAAACTTGCCAATTACACAACGAGAAAAAATGTGCACACAACAAGACAGACAAACACAAAAAGAAATCAAAGAAATTAAATGTCTAAAAAAAAAAAAAAAAACAAGAGAAAGAAACATTTGGAAAAGCAGCAGATCCGAGAACAAATGTGCAGAGAAGGAGTGTGCATTATATCAGTGAGGTTTGCTAAGCAGTACAAATACTCCTGGCACTCAGGGATCTGCTGTCAGTGGCTCTCCTTACACAGAACCGCTGCTCTTGCATAGTACCGTCTCTCCCGGAGGGGACGAAACCCAAATAGTACTTTCTTTTATATCTCAAAAATAGAAAACACTGAGTAATTGCTTATAAGTATAAAGATTTCCATGCATATTAAAACTTTAGTTTTTTTTAGGATTAATTTGATTACACATACATGACTGCAAACAAAGAACAAGATTTACAACGGGGAAAAAAAGTGATTTATATCTATAATAAACATTTAAGATACAGCTATGTTATTAAAGAAGCTAAAATGCATATGAAAGCGGTAAAATAAATCTAAATGAATTAGATTTGAAACATTTATCGCTTAAACATCTATGCATGTGAAAATGTGCATGTACTAGCGCCTTAAAGAGCAGAGCGAAGCCTTTTAAAGAGTAATAATTGGTCTGTTTATGATATAAAAAAGACAAGTGCTTGGCCCAAAGGTCACTCTAAACCGACTGGTAATTAGCTGCTTCATACAAAACAGCGACGAGTTTTCATCCTGGACCCTACCAGAACAATGACTCGCACTTCTGTGGACAACAAGTCTGTTGTCGGAGGTAAAAGGGCAGGGGAGACGGATGGGAAAGGTTAATTGTTAAGACTTTTCCTATGTGCGTATGTGCACAGCCCGCCGGCATTTATTAGCAAAAGGTGACTGCGAGCTTTGCGTTTCTTTTTTTGTGTCTGTGTCACTGAAGTGACTACAGAGGTCAAACCGGAGAGGCGATGATGTCATCACAGGGCACGCAGACGAGCGAGCAAGGCCTCCACGTCCGTGTCACCATTGGATGAGCAAAGCGTCGGAGTTTGCTCTTTTTCTTTCTCCCTTTCGGGCCGGAGGGTCGGCCTGTGGGCTGCAGATGGATGGGGTTCGCTCTCGTAATGAGGCTCCTTGGCAGTGGGGGCTCGTGTCGAGTTGAAATTGATATTCTGCCGCGAACGTGACCTTTGCAGAGGTGCCTTCATGTTTTCTGCAGGAGAGATGGGAGGGAGGGATGGAGAGAGACAGAGAGAGGGGGAGAAAAAAACAAAAAAAACAACAGGTTCTCATGAAAACGTTCATAAAAGTTAGCAGCTCTTTGAAGACGGGTCGTGCCGGCGCTAAAGTCATCAAAAGGATGAGAAAGGAAGACGGAGAGAGATGCAGGCGACAGCATAAAACACGATAAAAACTGGAGAGGTGAACACGTAGACGCTCGCTCACCTCTGTAACGTCACCTCTCACCCTTTTTATTGCCTTTGCTGTTCTTCTAGCATTTCCAGCACTAAATCTCTGATCTGATGTGGCGCAGGGGCTTGCGAGAAGCTGTCACACTGACTTTATGTTCTGCACTACTTCACTAACTGATCAGTCTGATGCAACCTCTTACCACCATACGGATATAATACATTACAAATGTAAGATATAAAAATGACAATTACGAGAAATAAATGTCAATTTTCTTTTCCTTTTTATTTAAATATGAATATTTCTGTTATAATTATTTGTTGAAACTCTGATGAGGAAACAACAAAGTCAACAAAGATTTGAGAGTTTGACCTGTATGAATGCTGTACGGAGCAGCACGCCTGAGAAACTACTATACGTTTTCCTGTTGGCCCTGGACGGAGCAGTTTTATCATCATATCAGTGACGATTACTGCACAAGTCTCAAATCTCTCATGACAGCATATATTACAGCCACTCCACGCAAAAAAAAAAAAAAAAAGCGCTCCAGTATTACAAACAGAGCCTCACCAAGGTGCAAAGCACGCTCTTTCCCTTCAGCACAGAGGCGAGGGAGAGAATGATGTATGAGTGCTTTAAACAAGGACAATCTCTACGAACAAGAAGGGATGGAGAATGAGAGAGAGAGAGAGAGAGAGTGAGAGAAAGAGAGGGAAGAAAAGAGCCAGCGATAACAGCTAAGCAAAAATACCACAATAAAGGAGCCCACAGACATGACGGTCCTCAAACAAATTTCCCACTGAAAATACACAACTGTAACTGTTTTTCTCTCTCCTCATAATAGTTTCTAGGTCTAAGCTGCAAATTTAGGCAGAGATGCAAACATTCAACACATCAAATCATCTTTATCTAGCCACGACAGCAAAAGATTTTTTGCATTATCTTCAGAGAAGTGCCTTCTCATCCATGATGCTAGCATTGTTGAGTGCTTCCGAAGATGTTTCTTTTAAATCGCAAAGTGCTGTCTCTGGCCCAAGACAAAAAATACGGTAGAGGTAATTTAGGATATTTAGTTCTCTAGACATATTATTGTGTGTTATAAGTGCTCTATGGGATATTTTTGCCTATTTAAATGTGCAACTTAAAAAAAAAAAAAAAAAAAAAGATAAATATTTTTTTATTTTCTCATGTTCACCCAGGCTGCATTTATTTGATTGAAAACACAGTAAAAATAGTAATATTGTAAAATATTAATACAATGTAAAATATTAAATCTCAAAAATAAAAATCATACATTTTAAAATATTTTATATTTGTAATGAATTTCTGTAATGTTGAATTTTCTGCTGTCATTACTCTAGTTTTCAGTGTCACGTGATCTTTAAGAAATCATTTTAATGTGTTTTGGTGCTTAAGAAAGCTTTAAACATTTATTTGAAAAATATATTTTTACAAACAAAAAAATTAATTTGTTTAATTTTAATGTATCAGTGCTAAATAAAATGTTGTTTTTGAACTGTTGTGTATTTACAAAAGATACAGTATTACAAGCCTTGTATTTAGACGCCATACTGTAGGTTATGTATGTAAGTCAAGAACTGTAAAGATTAATGCTGTGTGAATGTGGTATACAGTAAACGTCTCATAGGTCTATGATTTTGAGAATGGAGGATAGACTGCAGTCCATCGTGTCATCCAGAGTAAATGAGAGGTATAAGATGAATGGTGGCTGTAATGTACAGTATAGGAGTGAGTGGTGAGCCATGCTGGAGTGAGTGTGGTAGTGATTTCTCTGCGCTCTCATTACTGCATTGTGAGAATGTGCCCTCGTTTGTCTCTGTGTGCCGCTCTCTGCCCTATGCTTCAGGCCACTTTCATTAGTCTCGTGGCTCTTTCTCTTTTGCCTTCATTTCCTGCTCGTCCCATTTGCTGTTTCCCATTCTTAAAATAATCTTTCTTTTTCTCTACATGACTCTGTTTGGCTCCATACTGCTTAATTTCTTTATCCTCTTCTTCCCTTCTCGCTCAAACTGACCCTGTT
Source organism: Enteromius paludinosus (assembly GCA_032361165.1). Classification (NCBI taxonomy): domain Eukaryota; kingdom Metazoa; phylum Chordata; class Actinopteri; order Cypriniformes; family Cyprinidae; genus Enteromius; species Enteromius paludinosus. The sequence continues at coordinate 8,279,412 of JAUMHQ010000066.1, forward strand.
GATATGGATAGGCTGCTTATGTCTCATTAGCGGGAGGGTGAGGTCTGTGTGCCTTAATGAGTGTTAAAACACAAGCTACAGTGGAGACACTTTATGACTACATGACTTCTGATAGCTTCTATTTTTTACTATGCACGAGAACCAGCACATGCCAAGATTTTTCGGAACTTTTTACAAGGAGTGAGAGAGAAGAAGCTGGATGTGGTACTACAGAAACGAAGCAGTGAGCAGCTGTGACAGTCATGTTCAATCTAATTTAGGTCTTTTCAATAAGGTTATGGATAAAATAAAATAAAAAACCAGCACCCTGTTGTTTCTAAACTTAAAAAGAAATGTCTGACCAAATATAATTCCAATAATTCAATAATATACAAAATAATAATGCACTTGCCAAAATTAAATCAAATATACAGCTCTGGAAAAAAATCTAGATTCTTAGAACTGTTAATCTCACCAATACACCACATTCACATCATTTTTTTGTGAACTGCCGTTTTGAAATATTAAGGATAGGAGCAACTTAACGCTCACTGAATCCTTGTGCCAGTAAAGCTAGGATTGAGAATATTCAATGAATATTCCAAAAACAGTCAAATCTGTCCATCCTTTCAGCTTCCCTCAAGCATCTGTGAAGCAAACACACTGCGGTAGAAATCTGAACGTTCCATTCATCAACACGTACCTCCTCACGTCCAGACTGTGCCATCAGAGAGAGAGACACTCTCATTCCTCTCTTCAAATAGAACAGGGCTGAAATACCAGTTACTGACTTTAGAGATCATTTGCTCAATTTGCATTTTCACTGGGGGCCGCCAAGAAGCTCACTTTCTTTTCATCTCTTTTCTCCTTCTCTGTTTCCTCTCACTCTTTCCCTGAAGTTTGGGCAGGAGACTCGCCGAAACGTGACAGTGGATGAGGGCACTTGATCAACCTAACGAGCTCGAATGCAGACAGCCGTCCGATTAGTTGCAATGGAGCCAGTCTCGCACCAACCGGGACTTTAGGGGCTCGGCACAATGCAATCTGTGACACGTAATTTCCTTCTCTGCATGCCGTACGGTGCACCATGTAATCTATAGAAGTATTAGAAATGATTATACCATCCGTCTGACTGCATCCTAGCATTAGTGAGGCTGGAATTGGCACCTGGTGAATTGGCTGAAGTCACATGCATGAAAATAAATGTGACTTTTCTCAGTGGGAGAAACAAGGTCATAGTACCGATACTCCTTTGATGGGACTTTGTACTTTTGAGGGGTGTTTCAAAGCGTACAAACATAAATCACTACCAGTTATATCCTAATTAGAATAATTGCATTTAATTAAAAGTTTATTAATTATTGAATTAAATTGCAATTGAGTTTTTCTGTGATTTTTAGTCAAATAAATGTAGCCTTGACCATAAGAATCAAGTAATTCATATTTACATAAAAGTTCTGTAACTTTTACAATAAAACAGGAAAAAAATTGCATTTCAAATAAATGCTGTTCATTTTAACGTTCCATAAACACATTAAGCAGCACACAAGCGCAAAAAACACCCAATGCCCAAAGCATAACTTAATTTCACTTAAAAAAAAAAGAAAATAACAAACAGTCTACTTTAAGTACAGAGGATGTGGTTTTTATATGGAAAAAAAATGGTCTGCTGTGAATTATAGCAGCAACATCAGCTGATGTAACACTACAGTTTGATGACTAAATTTAGCTTAATGATCAGGCTGTCCTACTGACCCTCTCTCGTTTGGACTCTGCGCACACTCGTTTATCTACATTTAGATGGAAAAAGGGGAGATGGCACATGCGGACAAGGTCAAGGGAAATCAGAGCTAATTCTGAGTGGGTGAATTAGACCAGAACTACTGGTAATAAATAATGCCTTAATTGATGCCTTACGGTGCACAGGGACTTGATTATGGGCTGCCACATGAATAACAGAGAACCCTGGGCAACAGAATATGGGTTTGGTTCTGTGCAAACAATGTCCGACTACCAGAGACTGTGTGTGCGTATTTGATGTGGTGGCTTTCAAATGATGAGGGGAGTCCTGACTGATAAAGAGGGCTGTAATTCAGAGCCTGTGATGCTCTAATGTCCCTCTTTGTCTGACTGAAGGACTCGGGAGAGCAATGACCTGCACATTATACCTTATGCCTACATGAGTTAAGCAGTAATTAAGCATATCAGCAGAGACATGCCTCATCCACTGGGCACCCAACAGCCAACCACTGGTGCCACATGTAAAGCATGCTTTTATGGGTTTCAATGATCTTTCTCTGACATTTATGACAGTGGGAAGGCAATTAATATTAAAAAGATAAAAAAGGAGGCGGCAAGGGAGTTCTAGAGAAGCTGTAACCTTCAAATTGCCAAGCTGCAGTAGTGGTGTAACCCCTGAACCCAAGCAAGAGTCATGCAGATCAAAGCTGGTCCATGTGTTGTTCTGGGATCAGCGAGTGTAAACACTGAACTGGAAAAAGAGAATAAGCAATGATTCACAGCTAAACAGCATAATTCAGAAGTTCCCTTTTCTTCTCCAAAGACACTGTGTACAGTATGTTGCATGTGCATATCTTTGTGTTTTATGTGGCTTTGTGCGGGTGCATTTGCATGCATTTGTGTATCAGAGATCTTGAGGTACAGTATTGAGATCACACAAATGTGGCTTGGGTTTGGATCTGGGTTTTGGTCAAAGACAAGACCAGTTGCATAAACTTAGCCTTTATGTTTAGAGAAGTATTTTAAGGACTAGTCTGACCAACCAGAAGTCAGCCAAGAGGTGATTAGTCTTATTTTTTTTTGATTCAATTTAAACTAATCTCCATATTTATGTAGATCTTTACATTTTTAACCCTAAACCTACCCTAACAGTTATTAGACATGTAGTTGCAAATGAATGAGAATTAGTTCTTAAGTAGCTGACATCAAGTAGTTACAAAGTTACTTGTAGTTAGTACAATGTCTAAAGTAGACTATCAGAATTAAGTGTATACAATATTTCTTCTTACAGACAGCAAGCTATGAGAATTTAGAACAACATTAAGGTGAATAATAAATAATTTTTATAAAAGGAAAAATGAAAAATTATGCCAATATATACTCATCCTTAAGCTGTCCCAAACATGCATGCATTTCTTTAAAGAAAAAACATTTTGAACCACTGTATGGGCAAAAACACCACCACCACATAATCTTTTAAATTCCACAGAAAAATTTTAAATAAATAAATGAAGGAATACTATTTTGAAATGACTAATGTTCAGTCTCCAGCACTCTGTCTGATGAATCTATCTGAATTTGTCTGATATGGGGTGCATGAACGTAGCAGTTTAATCAAAGCCTTTGATTGCATTGCTCATAAATTCTGCATTTTCCCAGCATGGTTCTTAGACTGACAGATACGGGTCTGAGGTCTAAATCTAGGCCTTAAAGGGGTCCAAGTCTGGCTGTAATCTGAACTCCAACTGTATAAACACTCCCTCTGTCACTCTTTGTGCGGCAGATGTATTGAACAATTAGAGTATTTAACAAAGAGCAGCAGTGGGGAGTTGTAATCCCACAGCATTCAGCGCCTCACAAAAATTAATTACAAATGAAAACGGCTTAATGCTTACTTGAACCCGGGGAGAGAAGAGAATGTCACCAAATGATATTTGTTTAGGGGATAAGGGGGGAGAAAGAGAGTGAGAGACAGAGAAAGAGATGCATGTTGTGCTGTTTCATGATTTTGAGATGAAACATCTGTATCTCAGCATCAGAGAGACTCTAGAGAGATCGTTGATGTTGACAAAATAATCAGTATGGCATTTTGAACAACATTAGTGCCTAAAAGGGCTAAACACTACACAAAATACAGTACGTAAAGAGAGGGATCCAGCTATCCAAGGACAAAGGAAGGTCACAATTTGTCATTCACATGCTAGTGTTTGCGCACATATGCTTTTAAGTAATTTACTTTGACATGCATGTTCTAACTAGCAGCCTTCTGCCCAAACAAACCAGCACAAGACCAGTAATAGGCAGACAAACCCAGCCTCAAAGACGCAGGATAAATGAACAAGCGATTCAATTTGAGAGCACAATGTTCAGCAAAAAGAGAGGTGGATGTATTTGGAAAACATGTGCCCTGCAGTGTGAGTCTGACCCAGTCATATGACTAATTGAACGTTACTCTGTCTTACTGAAACAAAAAGTTTACAAGCAAACAGAAATTGGTTGGACAGCACCTGGCTGGATGCAAACAAAATACTAGATCCTCCATGACAAGCACAACAAACACAAGCATTTGGGGGGGAATCAAGAGGATCAGAGACCAGAGAAGTGTTGATCAATCGAGTGGTGTGTGTGTGTGTGTGTGTGTGTTGTTTGTGATCTAATCCCCAGCGCAAGGACACAGATGGTCGTTCTATACAGGCCACTCTCTCACATTCCCGTTCTAATCACTGCTACATGGTAGCTAATGACCTGAGACCAATGCCACCATTATGACCACTTAATATGACTAGAACATTACTCTTGTCACCTCATCAGGTGGACTTTACATTTCATTCAGCGATCTGAATAAAATATGATTTATCTGTCTTTACAACTTGGTCCAAACCTGTATGACCTTCCGTGGAAGGTGGTTTGGTCACCAAAACTCCTCATAAGTATCGTCTTTTAGTGTTCTGTAGAATAAAGTCATACACATTTTGAATGTAATACATTTGTTTGAAGTCCAGTTTGTATTTTCTCATGCATAATTATAGTTTTAGTGTATTTTACTGTCAGTGAAAACACTTAGTCCAGATCTGACCAATGTCTGGATGTCCTGGATGAGTCCACCAACACACTGTATAGTATTTAAAGATTGAGCCCAGTAACTAAATGGTTCAAACCCAATAAAAAGCAGTCCTTTAGCTATCGCCATTGTACCTTTGGGAAATAAACAATCCCAGGATGCTCCAGGGCTACTTTCCTAGTAATAAGTGTCCTGGGAACCATTTTAGGACACAAGAGTCTGATAAATGACTGTTTACAACAAAAGTTCCCAGTCTTTCTTCGTAAAGGTTTACTGAATTCATCTTCACCTTCAGAAACAAGAGCTCAAATTGAAAGCCAGGTGTCTTCTGGTCAACCCAGTTGAATATACTATGTTGGCATCACAGATACAAACTATCAGACATAAGCTGGCTAGAAAGACAGTGTGAGACCGATTTAGTGACAGATATGAGACACAGCAGAGTGTCCCCTGACAGTCACTAAGTGAGACAGACAGTTCGCTGAGATCAGGACCAGGCTCTCTTCACCAGCTGCTCTACCGCAATGCAAAAGTTCATGAACATTTTTGTGCGGATAAATGCATGTGGGTGAAAATGTACCTCTAATTGGAAGTAACGTATATCTGTCACTGTGAATCTGCTCTCGGTAACTAGGGCGAACGGCTGGATAGCTGCACAATTAGCAAAGATTCAAACGAAATCAGTCGTCACACTGACAGTCTATGTGAAGCTCGGCAGAACAGGAAGTTGGGTTGGGGTTTAAAGTAATTAGAGAGAAGGAATCTTCATTTGAATGCCAAACCTGATGAGTTTCCAGAATATTTTCTGCTAAAGGACGCCTGTCTGCACGGTGCTGCAGGGATGGATAATTATTCAATCCAGCCCACCCTCATTTATATCGCCGTCTACGACTGTCACACTCCATCTTTCCGCTATTCCCAAACTACCAATCAGTGCTTCCTAGTTCTACCTTTCTTTTTTAAAGTCACTTGTTGTATTCAAAAGGAAATGCTTTAAACTTAGTCACTATTTTGTCATCCCATATTCATTCATTACTTTATTCACGCTGAAAAGGCATGTTATACAATGTACAAATCAATAAAACTAAATATAAAGCCAGTCAACTGCTGAAAATATAAGCAGTTATTAAATAATTGCACATTTTTATAATCATTATAAATTATTTATTATTACTTGCACTAATTGCTGGCATAATATGAACGCTGTTTTTTAAAGACTCAATTAAAATACTTCAATAATAACTCAAATTAATAATGGCTATGCCCACAACAAAATATAATGGTGTGTATACACAACAAACGTAAAGCAAACATGTGCATCGCATAACTTGCTATAAATTACTTTGGCACTCACGAAAAACTATAGTAGAGACCGCTGCTTTGTAAACGTTTTGGAAGTTTCAAATATGCTGTAGAGCCAAACGTAATGAGTATTAAGCCTAATTCAGCCTTAATGTACATTTTACTAATTTATATACACTGACTTTTTTTTTTTTTAAGGTAGCAGAGAAAAAACTCCTGTTTCCCCACATTGTCTTCCTTTATCACTTCCTCATTGGCTCCTACTCGTTCCTGTCTGTGGTCATGAAGTGCTATTGATTCAGGCCTAGTCCAGTCTGTGTGCTCTCTCTCCCTAGACGCTTCCTCTCTCCATCATTCTCTCTGTCTCTCCCTTTTTCTCCCATCAAAGTCCTTTAGGTTAATGAGTAGACTGACTGATGAGCTGCAGACGGAGCGAGGGAGAAGGAAGAGGGGGGGTTGAGCGGAGGGGTGCAGACAGTGAACTGTCAGTTAACCAAGATGGGACTTATGGGAGGGGTGGTCGTAATTGATCGGATTCTGCAGTAATGTATTACCACCTCCTCACATGGATAATGGCTAACGCTGCCTAATGACTGTGGGCAACGACCAACACTTCGTTGATAGATGATGTTTGCTACTCAATTCTCTTCTCATTATAGACTAGAGTTTTCCACAAGTATCAGCTGATTGCTTATTAACGTTGCTAAAATATTTCAGTCAAGGGTCACTCGTGTCTTTACCGCATTTTAGTAATCAACGTTCTGATCGAATGTGGCAGAACCTTGGATTCTGATCAGGTGAGATGTTACTTCATCAGATCATAAAGAGCTATTGTTTTAATGACTTTTTGAAGTTTGCTCCGCTCCGCTTCACCCCGGGCTTTGAGTCGGACTCCTCAAGTCGCCGCCCTTTTCTCTCAGCTGCCTTCGACAGCTCTCAATATGCACATCCAACCTCGTGAAACGTACTTATGAATTCAAAACAGCCTCAAGTCATGCTCCATATTTCATTGAAGTTGAATATTTAAAAAGATCAACCCACTCAAAACCCCATAAACCTTTCTTACGGAGGCTTCTCTGTCCTAAAAATAAAATCTCATATGCCATATCATATTACAGGCGGCTCCATCAGGCTCTGGAGCATCCTTTAACAAGCAGACAGGGCCGTTCTGGTAAACAGGCTGTCCGCATCTAAAACGTATGTTCTTCTCCCGGTCTCCCCATTGGAACATGCTTCCTTTTCCTTAGCCGCCTATCCACACAGGCCTCATCTAAACGCCTCCCATAGAGGCCATGATAATGTAAAATTAGGCCACAAACAATTGATTATTTGACTTTTACATACATTTATCAATCACTTTCATCCAAATGGACCTGCATTAAAAACAAATTCACGCATTCTGTGGTAATCATCACTAGTTCAGTATTTCAGAAGCTATTTAGCCATGTGGACACTATTTTGCAATGGCACAGTACCTATTTTCCTGTGTGTTATAATTGCAGTTTATATAATTTACTGATACTGCACTCCTACTAAGTAATTATGATTATAACTTATATTATTATATTTCAAACTGGCAGCTTTTCCAACACCTAAAGCAGCAACTGTCCATTTGGTAATTATAAAGCTTTACAGTTAATGGTCATGCAAATACATCTGCCAATCACACAAGGTAAAGACAAGGAACACTTCTGCTCTCTGTTTGAAAAGGGTATTGGCTTTATTTTCTTCAGAGATTGACATTTACACAATGCAGAGGTTCATTTTTCTCCTTTCTGAACGCTGTGCTAACCCTTGGGCACTAAATGTTCTTCTATGAACTCGGGCCAACTGTGGTGCTTTTGTATCTCTAATATAACAATAATAACGGCACTAATGTCAACAGCTGTGGTACATTTAAGCAAATCAGCCTGCCTAATCCCGCTCCGGTCAATAGAACTCAAGTGGAAACGAACGAAGTCTGATTCTGACAGTATAAAAGCAGGTTGAAGGTCACGTGTTTTTAATTAAACTTAAACAAATGGCTACAGAGTCAAAAGAAGGCGAATTGTTTCAGCTCATAATCTCTAATGAGACTTTTGGCGTAGGCGATAAGAGCAGATGCCTCATGCATTTGTGAAAGGTCAACTCTCATTGCCATTCTGACATAGTCTCTCTCGCCTCTTCCCTCGCACGGCACATGCCCGTTTCCCTCTCAAACAGGAGGAGGAAAAACCAGCACGCTCGCCCTTTTAACGAGAAAATCCTCTTGACGGTTCTGCCCATGCATGAAGCCGTAAACAGCACACTGAAAACATTCCTCCTTATTTAATTAGATCGCTATGATGCATCTGATAAAAATGCGATATCTAAGATGACACGGTTGGTGATTTCTCAACTGGACTGCCTGTAAAAACAGACCTTAATAAAATATGCAAAAGCATTATTCGCACATTCTTCATAAACAAACAAAAAACTACCTACTGTTGTGTTTCTGTCCGCCTCACGCTGAGATTAATAATGAAGCAGCCTGACATTTGAAACAGAGGGACCGATTTATAGCAGTTTGAGTCGCTTTTTCACAGCACACACACATAAAAAGAAAAACACTTTAACGCATTTGCCAACACTTTCAGACCTCGTATCAAGAGAGGGTAACGAGTGAGCGGTAAAGTTGCATGCCACACATTTCATGTGTAACAGTGGTGTAGTGAACAACACATCATTATACTAGACAACAGTTCAGTGGTGGGAGTCTTCTGGGCAATACTAATGGTTAATTTAGCCCCTGGACCACTGTGGCAGGCATCTCATCACAATTAGACCTAATGCAAGACCTTGCTGAAGGTCACAGATGATCCGTTACGAGGAGAGAGAGAGAAAAATAGATGCAAATTAACTGAAGCATGACTGTCCGGTGAGATGTGCATGTTTTGTTTTTTTTGGGGTACACGTGAACTGAGTGGGTGTGAGAGAATGTGTGTATATTTTTACACTCCCCCCTGGTCAAAGACGGAGCAATTAAAAAGACATGCACCAATAAGCTCCTTCTTCTGTAGAACATTACGGAAACCTCTGCCAAGACAGAGAGAGACAAACTATAATCTTATATCAGCTGAGGAGAGATCATAAACAGCACACTTAAAGGGACAGATCTGGAAAAAAATAAAAACAAAACAAAAAAACCCTGCCCCTTTCTATACAAAAATTAATTCAATTAAACGCCTAAATTAAAGAAAATTAATTAATTAATTTTACCTGTTCTGCATTTTATTTTTCTTAAACCGTGTTGACTAAGACTAAAATATGTCAAACATACAGTATATGGCAATATCATACGTGGATGTTTGCATATATGCATCTTTACATTGATTACAGTGTCATTTTTTGGCATGGGGGTTGGGAGATTCTCCAAAATGTAAAAAAAAAATAAAATAATATATATATATATATATATATATATATATGTGGCATAAAATTTAGCCAATGTTACTTTCAACATTTACTAATACATGCTTGTATTTTTTATTAAATGATGGACCTTGAATTAACATTAAAAAATGAATAGTTTTGCATTATAAAAAGTTAATCAATGCTTTATACATAGTATGTAATGCTAATTGTTAGTTAATGCATAATAAACAGGACCTTATTATTAAGTGTTATTAAAAAAAATAAACATAACGTTTCATTTTCAAGTAAAATTACAACTTTTCCTATGTAGTAGCTTTTATACTCTTACATATCCAAATGTGTTGCAACAATGTCTGCAATAATCAATGCTGTCATCACACTTTAGCATGATGTGTCTTCTTGAGGCATGTTAAACTCAAAGCAATATAAATGAGAGCTGTGATGGGAGAAAATTTTTATAAGCAGTTCTAAAACAGAAAGAAAGAAATTCTTTCCACATCTAAATGAGGACCAGATCAAACGGTCCTCTCTCCTCAAATTGATAAAGCATCGTGGGAGAGATACATGAACACAAATCAGTGACCTTAGACTAATGCGGTTGACCTCTGACTAGCTTTTCATCAATTGAACAAAGCCAGATCAAAACAGGTTGAACAACAACAAACACCAAAGAGATCTTTGTTCACATAGCTCTCTAAATTCCCACCCAAATGTACGGCAGAAATATTCAGAAGTCCTCTGGAGGCTAATGATGTAAGGGACACAAAGCGAACCTTGTATCTGATGTACCGATAATCCATAAAGACATAGTGCAATGGCTTGTGGTGGCAAGGACAGGCTGCAGATTAGATTGAAATTATTGATTTGAATCAATTGAGAGAGTGAACATTTCCCTTGACCTCATAGAACAGGGAAACAGGAGTAATTGAATTGTACCAGTGTATATTAGGTGTGTTCAGGTACAGTCATTTGGAGACTCGCCTGGTGGCCCTGAAGGACTATTGACTTAACAGAAAGCAGATCCAATGATCAGGGCTAAGAAGACAAAAGCCCTCAGTGTGAGCATGTCTGCAGAGATACGTCTATAGGATTTTAGTACTATAATCCATTTCCAAAGGAAGACTTGTGAAAGACAGAAGGAAAACGATAAGGTGGTATGCAATGAATTCTACTGGTGTAAAGTAAAATTGTGTTCATTTACACACAGGGCCTAAAACTAACACCAAGTGCCGAATGGCAGTAAAAACTGGCGTTGTAAAAACTGGTGTCAGTCACCAGTTGGCAGGCAAATCTTTTATGAATTATAACAACGCAAGGTAGTAAGAACAACAGCCAGAGAGTCACCACTTCCGCCGTAAGAGAATAAAACAATCTTTTCTGAAGATGAGATCATTGTAATTAGATAGTCTGTCACAAGTGACAAAGATAAATCAAATAATATGATACAACGGGCTGATAAGGTCAGAGTAGTATGATAGCTAGCTTGTCCCTAGACGCTGTTCTAACAACTTTGAGCTGAGAAGATATTGCTGCTTCATTTCGGCAGATTTCCCCTTTTTTAATTCTTCATAACCCAGGAATGTGGCAACACATACTCATGACGGTTCTCAGCGTTAGTGTGTTTCACTGACAATGGATCAAAGCGAGGCTTGAATTTGATAATGAGACTTGCAGTGCATGTGCGGTCCTTACCTATTCCTTGTTTTAAACCTAGCTAAAAAGCCAAGTGTTTACCGTGAAACACAGTAGACTTGAATTATAAGCATTTATTGTAAAATTACTGCATTTTCATGCAAATCGTTTTCTCATGTTTAAACTTTAATTCAACATATACAGCAGAGGAAAAATAGACTCACAGTAGATCCTCCAGAGCACTGCCGGACCATAACCACATGCAATGTGAACGCTCAAATCCTATAACATGGGTGCGCACCACATAAGCACTGCAAATGGAATTTGGCCGCTCTAGGCACATAGACGCATCCGCCATCTTGGAACGGGTTCGCAGACAATTGGCTGTGCACGATTGTGGCATTTTTCTCGATATTTAAGGATTACTATGGTTACTGACGTCAAGTCAAGACCTCTATAATATGGTGGATGGCTTACGTATAGCAGCCCATTCTATAAAATTATATTTAATTTGTTCATTTATAATATTTTTTCACGTCACCAGCCATTGGCAGGTGTGACAAAGTTAGTTTTAAGCACTGTTTACATATGTTCAGAGATCGTTTTACACACAATTTGCTGTAGAGCAACAGGGTTTTCATGCCTCGCAGCATCCCAGAAAGCTGTACGGCCCCCTGCAGTGCTCTACTTGCAATGACAAGCCCACTACCACTTTCTTGCACAAACAAAAGACAACACAAGCAAGTAAACAAATGGTAACTGGTTCCCTCTATATCAGGAATAGACAAATGTGCAAGATAATGGGAATAGTGATTAGTCTAGGAGTGACTTACTTTGATTACTCAGAGTTAAACTTCCTTAGTGGAAGTTACTGTGTGATGCAAGAGGAGACTGATTTGTTTCCTTGCAGTTCATGCTGTATTCTGTATACAGTCTGTTTTTGTGTTAGCATTTTAAAGTCTATAGAACATGTGAAGCTGAAATTAAATTTCAGGTGAGACACTCAACCACAGATATTACAATAATTTAGCTTTTTGCATTACACACTTTCACCTGGGAAATAATTAATTAAAAATATTCACTTGACAAAGGTCTAAACAGGCCTCATGATTATTAGCGTAATTAAGTTTGTATGGTCATTACAGAGTGTTCCGATGAATGCCAGCCATGTACAGTAAAATCCAATGCGAGAAGTAATACTGATTGAACCCACAGTCACATTTAAATATTCTCTTTAACAAGAGTGATAGATCAGACAAAGACAGGTGCGTTTCAAGCCCTCGAGTAGACACTAAAGCACTTGGGCTGTTTATTATCTGGACTGAACATGTTTTAATAGAGGCATTCATAAGCTTCAGTGCAATAAAGACATAGATGAGTTCTAGAGCAGCATGCATGAAGGCCTCAGAGCTGCAAGACGTTCATCGTTCTTAATAGACATGTCTATCTCTCTATTTCTCTTATTTTTCACTTTCTTTGCCCATCATATCTTATTCTGGATTTTAATGGTTAGATTGAATTTTACCTGATTCAAATCGTGAAACTTAAAGGGACAGTTCACCCAAAAATGAAAATTAGATGTTTATTTGTTTACCTCCCATCCACTTCCATTAAATGACTACCAGACTGCCACGGTTAAAGTTAAAAATCTTCGTTTGTGTTCTGCTGAGGA
>JAUMHQ010000066.1:8312728-8327953 GCA_032361165.1 Enteromius paludinosus
AAAGTTTAATTCTCGTCATTATACATTACCATCACTCTGTTCTTCTATTTGATAATGTTCAGTGCTTTGCTACAATCAGTATTGTTAAAAGTGCTATATAAATAAAAGTGACTTGACTTGACTTGTCAAAACGGACAATATAAAGCCACAGGAATAGAGAATAGCCTTAATCACCATTCACTGACAATCTTCGTATAGCTTCAGAAGTCTTCACTTCAGAATATATCACACAAGTAATCTTGACTTTGATAGTGCTTTTAGAGGTGCTTCACATCACTCGCCCCCACACTTTCATTGTATGAAAAAAAAAAAAAGCAAAGTCATATGGATTGGGAATGAAATAACGGTGAGCAAATTATCACAACCGGCTAAAATGAAACAACCTAGCTCATCTACAACAAAGAGGCAATCCTAGTCCCTACAGAAACGATGACCACATTTTACACGCATATACAGAAATTGCCGCATGCTTCATTTATTTTAAAAATAGACCAAACTGTTACTAATCTCACTTATGTGAAGATGTAATCGAGCGGCGTTTTACACATGCTTGAAAACAGGCATTATCGGATATGCTCCCAAATGAAATGAATCAGTCATAAATACTCATAAAAGCATGTCTATTTATGTAGCAAGTCAATATCATATGAACAAGGCGACATTGAAAGTGCAATCACTGTGCTATTTATGTTTTTAATGAATTCACCTGAAATGCAACTCTGAGAATAAATACAGCAATGAGCACATCATATTAATGTGTTAAAATGCTGGTTTAATTTGGATTACGTAATCAGATTACAAAATTAAGGATTTGTAATTAGGGTATGTTGCATTTAAAAATACTCATAATCAGACTACTGTTACTTTTTATGGATTATATATTGCATCCTACTGTGTGCCGTACCATTCAGCTATGACTATATTCAGAAAACAGAAAGAAAGTAATATTTCAAGGAATATATTTGTAATAAGGTATGTTTAATGAAACGAGTTTAATAAAAAGTAATCTAAAAAGAAGTTAGAATACATAAAATAAGCAACCTAGATTATGTTACTGTTACCTGATGAGTAATCTGTAATTAGTAACAGACATTTGGAAGTAATCTACCCAGCACTTTCAGCCATATCAGCCATTATTGAATTGAAACACCTTTATTCTTCAATCCACTCTTTCACATTGCTCGTTTCCATAGCCTCTTCTTTTGTTTGAGAAACTTTATCTCTGCTCGCAAACTATCTTTTACAAACACACACAAATCTTCAGCCGGCAAGGTGCGTACAAACTCACTTTACAGAGACGTGCCGTACGAGCCTGGTGAGGAGAGAATGGCTTTGATTTACAGGAAGTGCTGAGAGATGCAGCTAGTGTTCAGAAAGCAGCACAACAGCCCTGGAGAGATGGATGAGGGTTGAGAGAAAAAGAGAGAGAGAGAGCTGACAGAGGACACGCTGTGTTTGTCCGGTCCAGAGGAGTTTAATGGGATGAGATTTGATCTCGCTCTGTATGACATTTTCCCTATTTGTGAGATGCCAAAACACGGTATATTTTGCCACACGAAAAGTAGCGGAAGAGGAGCGGCGCGTGTGTTCAGTCAATGTTCCCGAACGGACTCTTCTTGAATTAATCTTTCACTCTAATGAAACGCAGAGGCCCCGTATGTGAGGTGCAGATGATGTATGGCTCTAAAACACAGATAAATCAAGAGTTCTGACAGTCCAACTTTTAGAACAATGACACGAGGCATCAATTAGAGTAGAAAGAGAAGAACGCAAGTTGCTCTCAGACGTGCTGATTAAATATTGCTTTTCCTTCTCCCTTCTTTGGTTCTGTCACATCAGTAAGAGAGAGAAGGAAAAATGAGTGCGCTATGGTGCACTTCACTGCTTTGATGGGGGTTTTAAATAAAATCCTGCATTTGTACGCGGCGCACGGGCTTGATTCATCTTGATAAATCCATTTAAGAAATCAGGAGGTGTGAAAAAAGAGCTTGGTATTTATGTACTTTCGCAACAATGCTTGTGTTCGATAGCAAAGTAATGGGACTTTTTGGGATGCTGGATATTAAATGGGCGCAGTATGAGTCCTGGTACCGAGCAGATGATTAAAAGAGCTCATAGGGCATACATTTCTTAATGTATGTACTGTTTACAAGCTGCCTTGAGACTATACATCACATAATCTATTTTGGAAGTGCTGCAACAGCTTGCAGGCTCTCTGAACAAGTGCGAGCGTATTGTATTGGGCGGAGATGAATGCTTTAAATCCAGAACGGACCAGGATAAGTTTGTATATTATCTCCATTTTCATCCGTACACTTTATTTCTCTCCTTCCCTGTAGGCTCTTAGGCCTGAGAGATGGGATGAGGCAGAAATGAGAGTGAGAGAGAGAGAGAATATATCACTAAACCTCTAGCCTGAAGCAAATTTTCTCCACATCAGCAGTGTGGCTCTCCAGAACAGCCTGACTGAGAGCATAAGCCATTTGATGCTATAAAAAGGATTCTATAATAGACATATTACCTAAAATAAAATCATTTGAGACATTTATTTTGTGTGTGTGCACTGAAAGATTCATAATGGGGGGTATAATTGGATTTTAAAGGGGTGTACTGTAATTTACATTCTTTTTACTAAAGCCGTTTATAAGTGTTTCACTGTCCAAATAATTAGACTACATTTTATTTAAACCATGACACTGGTGAATTCTTAATTCGGATTAGAACAAAACTATTCATGGTTCCATGTTTACCATGTGCTTTGTCTAAATGTTATTAGCAAATAAATACATATTAATATATATAAGGGATGTGCATCTCAATAACTGAGGCCAATGCGGTACGCATCTCGATGCATAGCCAACGATACGATACATGACAGATACATGAAGCAGCTAGCGATGCGATGTGATACGATACACCCCTGTTCCGATGCAGTGCAAACCCATTTCAATTCGATTCAACACGATTCGATGCAGTATGATGCAATGAAACAAATATGCAGGTATACAGGTATTGGGAGCCCTCGTTCTCTGTAATGCTGTACGGCTGAATGTCTTTACAGATAAAAAAAAGGCGTTTGCGTCGGTTATTGTCTTGCAACAAGCAGTTCACACTCACCATATGAAAAACTTAAACGCACAAAATCAGATAATTTACACGTGTCCTTTAATTTACCCAAACCTCAAAGGCCTGTTAAATGAATAAAACTAGAGGCATTTGTTAGCTTTTAGATTAGTTTTTCAATTCAATAATTCAATCCAAATACACTTTATTGTTGGAATTCTTTCTGAAATGTGTCTTGGATCTCAAAGATTAATCTATTCAATCTAGCATCTGCATGTAAGCCTTCTGTTGAATGGCCAAATGTAATATTTCTTATACAAAATGTGAGAAGGGTCAGACATATTTTTTCCTGACAGGCTCTGCTATTTTTTCAAATACACATATGGAAAACTACGTGTTTATTGTGTAAACTATAATATGTAACAAATTATGCTGGAAATGACATAAATCAAAGCACATGGCACACAGTGTTCGGAGAAGAATGCTGGAAAATATGACAGGAATAACATGCTTGTCTATAGCCTCCTGCAGTACAAGCCGCGATTCAGCTGCACACCACAAACACTGCCAGTAAGAGAAAAAACAATTGGCGCTGACGCGCTGACGTGCGCTGACGCGTGCAGTGTGAAACCGGCGGCGTGAGGCAGCTGTGATTGAACAAAAGTTGTACACAACTTTTTTTTCTGTCTGCTTATGCAACATTGCTTAAATTTTACATATGAGATTAAATCTTACATTTCTCCTTTCCGATCTTACAACACATAAAGGAAATCATCAATTTGACCATGTATTTTAAGCAAGTTGCTTAACTGACTAGTGTTTTCAAAAACCTGAAAAATGCCATAAACATATAGGTTTTTGCGATACTTGCATTACTTTTCAATAATTTAAAAGGTCCATCGAGAATGTTTCCTAATTAACAGATCGGATCCAGAATTATGCATAAAATCAATCTTGTCTATCAAACGTGCTCATAAAACCTTTAGCAGTGGCGCAGACCGATCTGACTGCAAACCTTCTATTGGTTTCATTTACCAAGTGCGGAGTGACCTTTCCCAGCCAGCTATAAAATCAATTTCAGGCTCTAATTCAGAAATATGTTACATGATCATTGTTGGGTGGAATATTAATCAGTAGGCAGAGCATGGACCTAATAGTTTAGTAAAAAGCAGGGTTTTCTTGAAGCATCTAAAGCAGCAGACTACAAAAGTATTGGTGCGTTTTCTGACATTAATGAGAATGGGTTAAGACGTGCTATCTCCCTTCATCTAGTTACCTTACATTTAAAAAAGGGCCCTTCCAATACAGCTACCTGCAATTGAGAGATTCAAATCACATATTTTGCCATTTAAAAACGGCACGATCCAAATTTCTTCCAATATGATTCAGATGCTGTGCTGGTTGCTTCAAGTTGTCCACATATTCTTTATAGTAGTCCATAAAATGGTTTATCATAACACAGAAAAGTCTCCTTTCAACAGATGCCAGACATCTGTAGCACGCTTTACTTTCCTCTCCTGACTCACCGGTACATTAAAGGTATGTTTGAACTGAGAAGCCAAGGCAAGAGTTACCTGTAAAAGTTACAACTCTATTTCTTGAATCAATTTCGATGTGGATTCAAAGCACTCCATGTGGTCAAATCCAATCAATCCATCATTTCTGAAGCCCAAACCCCCCTAAGAGCCAGACCACTCCCTCAATTCGTTCATTTGTCCTCTCTCTGTCGAAAGTCTTATCCTAACCCTGGTCACTCAAGTCATAAAGCATCTTTATCTTCATCCTGAGGAGGGATGTGGGGTTCCGGTCACACTTAAAGGCTTTAAGTGTTGCCTCAGGCTCAGATGAAGTGAGAGAAAGAGGAAGAGAGGGGCGAGAGACTCCTTAGAGGCTACTAAAATGAGAGTCGAAGAGCTTTTTCCCCTCAATCTTGACCACAGCACACATTTTGAATGTGTGTTGTACACAAAAAAGGCCATATAAGGATCCATGAGTGTGTGTTCTGACCTCAGCATTTACACCTCTGAGTCCAAGAGAGTAATAGATTGCCAAAGGCAGAAGTCTAGGGACTTGAATCTCCATAGATTACTCGCTTTGAGCAAGTCAGACTCTTAAAGCAGCTGCCCGCCCCTGTAAAGGGAATCTCCCAAAAGCCTTGCAGGAAAATGCAATCTCAAGTCTCGTTGCTCCAGTCTGCATCTGACAAATCCAGACACACACACACACACATTCCATGTTCTTCCCGCTGCTCCAATGGCTACACACACCAGCCTGACCAGTTTATTTTATATATAATTTTGTATAATTACAGTGTCTCCTGGTGCAGATGTGTCTGATTTTAATTCACTTTGCTGCTCTGCTGGAGTGTGAAACACTAAAGCCCTGGAGATCAATTACTGAGGGGTATTTACACTACGCAGTGGCAGAGGGGACCGGGACAGGGCTGACATACTCCAGCATGTGTTCGGTAGCTCAGCCACTGGTCTTTTCCCACTGCACTCATTACACTGTCAATCAGCTATCTAATTCAGAGTTATATCTGCTCGCCATCAAAACAGGGAACCAACTCAAAAACATACAGATATCAAAGTTTATCCTGCCACACAAACACAATGTCTTTTATTTGATAAACCTCTTCAGAGAAGGACACAATCTGGGTAAATAACAAGCCTTACAGTCCACATTAAGTCAAAAGGGATCCTTTTTGTTTACTTAAATATACTGATCTTATTTTGAATAATTCATCTGTGTATATTACTACAAAGATATAAATATGTTTTGGTGAACTTTTAAATAATATATAAATATAACTTGCTCTGTCTCTGTAATGACTTTCAGCTGAGGTCACCATGGCTATGTGAAAAATTTTAAGAACAAATAGCCACATTTAGCTTTACAGTCATTGTTTTAAGCCACTTTAAAGGTCATGCAGCCTTTGTAAAATATTGATAATTACTTCAATAGGTTACCGCAATAAAAGCAAATAATGAGGGATTTCAGAAATATGTGGAGATGCTCTGGAGAGCAATGGGCAGTGTTAAAAATAAACCTAATTAATTTTTTCATAATGTTTTGGCTGAAGAAATGGCCATTCAAATTATTATTAAATTAAATTGCTACTAAAAAATATTTAAAAAATTATATAAAAGATGATGGAAACAAATATATAATAAAACCCTATAAACTAAAATCAATCATTTAAAAATTTTATAAGCGAACTTAAGCACCACAACACTATAATACGCAGTATCATTATTATTACTATCAGTATTATTGAATAAAAATGAGACTTAACAGTGTAATTAAATCATTATTGTTATTGTGTATATATTGTATTGGTCTAAAAAAGCAGCAATTGAAATAAATAAAAATAAATACAACTCTTACAACATATTGTCTGATAACAGGTATGATATACCATCCATCCCTAGATGGAAATAAAGTCAAGCATTTTTTTCTTCTTTTTTTTTGTTTTGAATATCGAGAAACTAAAATAGTTTGCAAAGGCCATTTCAGGTTCACTGTAAGTCTGAATATACAAATCGAGTTTCCTACTATGCGAAAACACAATATCTCCTTCATGACATAACTCTCCAGAGACAGACAAACTCATCACCCACCTCAGTGAGAATAAAGCATTACATTTAGGCTGGGAGGCACCAAGGGGACAAGTGTGTGCAACACGAGACACTTTAGAGTTTTATTTAAAAAGCAGATGGCACAGCCGAAATGAAGATGAATGGGACAGAAGCCTGGTGTGAGATGAGAACTAATTAGCCTGGCCAACAGAGGGCTTGCTGAACTGCAGAGGCCTGCATGAACATACACAAGCCCGGGGCTCCATTAGTCAGCCTAGCCTGGAATAAAACACAGGGACAAGGGCAACAGTGCCCTGCCCTATAGCCAGACTCCCCACATGCCTTCCAATGCCTCAGAGGAGCACGGGAGGGGAGGGCTCCACACTCCATATCCCAGAATGCCCCGTGTCCTTCATTACTTTTTGCTGAGAGACATATGAGGGGAGTTAAATGTGAGCTGCGGCAGTTTTTCTTATGATGGATCGCGCATACGCACACACTCTGTCTATTCACTCTCTCTTTTCTGCGCACAATCTAATTTGAGATAAGTCGTAAGAGAACACCAGTGGGAGCGAGAGCAGACTTTATCAGTGCTCTGGGTGGGTGTGGGAGGAGATCTAGGAGTAATTGTATTCCTGTATGCTTGCAGGGACTCCTATTAAAACCAATAACTGCTAATAGGGTTACAGCTTAATTTTTTAAGTGCCTTGATAATGATTATGAAGTAACCTTTGACAAGACAGCCACATCTGTTTGTTTTATGTAGCTGATGCGTAATAGAATGATCGCTGCAGTACTTAACACTGGCAAACTGAAGAGCTGAAACAGGTTAAAAACAAGATGGAACAGAAATAAACCTTTAACCTCAGTGGAACTTTTTGCTGTGAAAGCCCTCTTTTGAAACCATTACTTCTTTAAGAGTATAGGAACACAATAACATGTACAGATGGGAGCTTTCTACAAGATCTTTTTTTTTCTGAGTCCCATAACACATCAGCTGATGAACGCTGATCCCTTTCATTACAGAAAACTTGGTTTGTTACATTAATGCCTGTCATGTCAGAAGAAACGGCTCATCAGAGCGTAACATGTTGCAATTTTGTGACCGCTATTTCAACAAACGATAGTGGAAGAGCTTTTTCAGCAAAAAACATTCCCACCATTTCTGGGCGTTCGGTTTGGCTGGAAATGTGGCATTTTCAGCTCACAGCAAGTTTCTGGATGACACATTAACACCTGGCGGTAACGGCAGCTAAAGTGAGCGCGTGGCATTGATTATAACCCTGCTGACTCTGACACTTACATCAACTGTCCAATCGCAACCAGACATGAGCTGGGAGCTGTAAGCAGCACGTTTGACTGAAATAAGACAAGAACACAATGTACTTGCGAGCAGACAGAAAATACTGATTCATGCAAAAAGGAGGACACAAGAGGAAATTAGAAACTAGTATAAGCAAATTGGAAGAATCATTTTTATTATCCCTTTTCCACCAACAAGCTGGAGGTGAAGGTGCATTTAAAATCTATAAGCTAAACTAAATATAGATCCAATAAGAATCAAAGGTTATTTACACTGGATGCATCGTAAAATGTTCACTGCTGCACCATTTTGCCATGATGCACTATGTTTGTTTGTGGGCAGCTTATAAAATAACAGCCAGTTAAATCATTGTTTGGCTCTCAAGGCAGCGGAGGCACACTAACACACAGCATCTGCGAGCTGAACACCAACATTGTTTCAGTGGAAAAGGAATATCTGCGGTCAGAAGCAGTCTGAAGCTGTCGCTGAACCTGTATCACATTATAACACCTGTCCTGTTTATGACTTAGCAGCTTAAGATAGGAGAGACCTTGAGGGACTGTTATAAGCCATTCAAATAAGTAATTGGCCTGATCTGGACCTACTATTGACCATTAGTGTGTATACGGAAGCAAAGAAATTCAATGAAAAGAGCGGCACATGATTGAGACAGGGCAACAGAGACATTAACCCCGACAGAAAAGACATTCAGGACACAGAGCTGGTAGATCAGGGTTAGTGAGCAGTAATAGCGAAGAGGGAAAAATCGAAAGCAAATAGTGGAGAGAAATGCTATTTCTCTCTCTTTCATTAACTCTTGATTTTACCGTGGTGGCAGGCTCTCAGAACAGGTCTTTGTGGACTCGGACTGAGCACTTGTGTCGGTTCATCTGTGGAAATTAGGACATGGGACAAGACAGAGTGAGAGCTGCTCTCACACATATACATACACGCGGTTTCAATAGCTTAAATTTTTACTTAGTGAAAGAAAAAAAAAGAAAAAAATATGATTTGAAGGTCTTTCTGATTCGACCGATCTGTTTGTTGGGCTCTTCTGGTTTCTATTTGAAAGTGGTCAGCTGCATTATACTCCACTGGCTCATGTAATGCTAGAGGAAGTGTGCTCATAGTAGGAGGTTGATTCTTTGCTAAAAAAAAAAAATAATTAAAGGAGCTACAGACTGTGAATTGTACGTTTACAGAACAGTAGACTTATACAGTTGTGGCCAAAATTTTTACATACAATTAACAAAACAATTTATTTTATATTAAGTCACGGCCTGAAAAAGATTTCACATAAAAGACATTTACATATAGTTACCCTGTTCAAAAGTTTACATACACTTGATTCTTAATACTGTGTTATTACCTGGATGATCCACAGGTGTTTCTTTTTTTTTTTTGACAGTTGTTCAAGAGTCCCTTTTTCATCCTAAACAGTTAAATTTCTCACTGTTCTTAAAAAAAAAACCTTCAGGTCTTACAAATTCTTCATGTTTCTTTCTGGAGCATCAGTCAGCATTTGAACAAATATGTAGTAATAGTCGCATATGAGTTGTCTTGATTTCAGAATCATTCAGCCGTGAATAACCCAGCTAACAATCAAGAACATGTAAACTTTAATTTAAATGTTACTTATTTTTTCTTGTGGACTACACGTAACATCTTTTATGTGAAATATCTTATTCAGGTCATTACTAAATAAAAAGAATGTTTTATGTAAGGGATAGGTTTAAGAGTGGATTAGGTGTAGGGCTGGGTGATAAATATCGCATAGAATAATAATGTGCATCTCATCAGTAAAGCCGGTTTCTTTGATTAGCGGTAAATCTCCATCACCTGTTTTCAAATGGAGCGGCAGTTAATACACAGAGCCGTAGATCACTGACAACCTGTGCAATTTCGCTTTCGGTTTTACAGATGAATCGACTGTGATCCTGAATGCAATATTGCGTAGCTCGTCAGTGATCTACGGCTCTGTGTAATAACCGGTTTTACTAACGAGATGCACATTATTATACCATGCAATATATCGCTCAGCCTTAGTTAGGTGTGGCCATCGGTATGAATTACACCTATTCACATACAGTATGTACAAATCACCTAATGAATGTCCACACATTGTATTTAAACACACATGCATATTGATCGGTATTGACAGTCATACATAATTTCATGACGACAGACGAAACAAAACATTGTCATAATTTTTACGCCTGCTAGAGGCCGCTTAACTTTAAAATGTAAACGTAGGTCGTAATAAGGTCCTTGCGCAAACAACCTACTATAGTTGTTTTGGTGAAAGGACAAGCTCTGTATTTTGTATGATCCCTTTTGTTTCAGTAAACTAATTTTGCAGATACTGCAAAGTGTATGCAATGTTTTCCCCTCAACTCTATATAGTATAATGATTTAATCCTAAGGAATCTGCTGGACTGAAGACATAAGTTAGATACATGTGCATACATGATTCTGTTTAAAAGTGTGGAGTAAGTTACCTAAATATGAGGAATATATATTTTTATTTAGCTAGGACATATTATTTATAAAGGGAATTACTCATCAAATAATCCTGGGCGATAAAAATGCTTTGCACAAAACAAATAAAGCAGCACAACTGTTTTCAACTGTGATAATAATAGTAAATGTTACTTTAGCACCAAATCAGCATCTTAGAAGGATTTCTTAAGTATCATGTGACACTGAAGACTGAAGTAATGGCTGCTAAAAGTTCAGTTTGTCATCACAGGATTAAAATACACATTAAAATAGAAAAAAAGTTATTTTAAACTGTAATGACATTTAGTAATGTTACTGTTTTTACTATATGTTTGCAGCCTTGTAGAGCATAAAATACTTTTTTTTTTATTTTTTTTTATGAGTTTTTGGTCAGGCTGTACTGATGTACGCCACCCATCATCTGTCTGTAGCTGTCTGCAGTCAGCAAACCCGAGCCTCTTAGCTGGGTAGGACACACGACATGAAGAGCACAGAAGACACACTCTAGCTTATCTCACCCCTCACTGCGCAGGAGAGAGAGACTCTCAACCGCTGGGTGCTTTAGGATGCTACTGTATATGAGGAAGGAAAAAAAAAAAAACAAGTCACCATAAAGGGGCTTTTGTGTTGATTGGCCAGCTGATTGTACATTATTGTGCTTATAACACAGCTATTTAACCAACCAAAGAAACAGATATAAAACCAGTACAGATGTGAAAAAGGTAACACTTGAATGACAAAGAAAGAAAGAAAGAAAGAGAAAACAGAACTGAAAGACAAGAGACTCAACAGATGATGAAGGATGTAAGTGAAGGAGTGCGAGTAGACTCACCTCGGGGTCTGTGTGCTCTTTTCCTGCGGTCTCTGAAAGCAGCTCCAGACTGCAGCGCCTCCAGCAGACAATCCATCACACCGGTCTCATCGTTCTCTACAGGA
Source organism: Enteromius paludinosus (assembly GCA_032361165.1). Classification (NCBI taxonomy): domain Eukaryota; kingdom Metazoa; phylum Chordata; class Actinopteri; order Cypriniformes; family Cyprinidae; genus Enteromius; species Enteromius paludinosus. The sequence continues at coordinate 8,324,108 of JAUMHQ010000066.1, forward strand.
AAGAGGAAGAAAGAATAGAAAAACATTAGGATGCGAAGGGTCATTCCATAGCATCACTTAAACCGGCCTTTAGGGTCTCTGCAGGAATGCTGAGAAAAAAAAACAAAAAAACACTAAAGCGGCCTTCTGTGGACGGTATATCACAGCGTCGACTCGGACAATTTGAGAGGCAGACAGGCTCTTAAACTCCTCTATACATCTCCTCTGCACCTCTACACAAATCCACGGGTGTTTTGTAGCGTTTGGAGGGCCGATCGTAAAAACAGCTGAGTGGTGCAGGCAGTTAACCTCAGGCCGCTGGCTTTCACATAGAGGGACTCCAGAGACACAAGGAGGCCTGTGGGACCCACGGCAGACAGGAGGAACACCACAGCGCTCACGGTCACAAACACATGCTGCTTACACAAAACTTTACACACACATCCAGTGACAGAGAATAAATCAGCTTGGCAGGAAAGTGTGCTTTTCAGCAGGTTTAGAGAAAAAGGCTTGTGTGAGAGGATGTCTGTGTGTGTTGAACCCGTGGATGGGTGAGCGTGGGTAAGCATTACGGGCCTTGACACTGTAACCTCCAAATATTAATCTTTACACTGACACAGCAAGTGCACGCACGCAACACAAAACAAATCAAAAAGCATGTGAGCGTGTGTGCTAACGTTGCAGAAGTGCCCACTTTTCCACCGATAGGTTGTGACACCTATCATCTGGGCTGAATTCAGAATTAAACCAAAACTATTTACAGAATAACCTGACTGTCATGATATGATTTCATGAGAGTTAGTGGCATGCTAGTGTACTGTAAAGTTCAGTACAGCTATACATCTTAGAGAAAAAATATAAATAAATTGTATATATATATATATATTTGTGTGTGTGTGTGTGTGTGTGTTAACATGCATACAAATTGCAATAAAAGCAAACAAATATATTACAATTAAGTTATGTTTATATATTATACAAAAATTTATATTTTAAATAAACGATTAAAATAATAATTTACAATTTTATTGTAATTTTTATTTATAAAAAGCCATTACTTAATACGACAAATAAAGTATATATACATTTATAAAAATATAAACACACATATACTGTATATATGAAAGCAGCTGAATGGAAATAAGGCCTCTTTTTTTTTTGCTACATTCTCTCAATAGAACAAATCTTCCTCAATTCTATCTGTAATTCAGCGTTTACCTAAAATATAAAATGTAAAAGCAAACACACAATTATATGGGCTTTATAAAAGAGACTGTCTGAAGCATCTTTGCCATTGTCATGGGTGTGTTGCTCTCTGTAAAAAGCCAGGCAGACTCTGTCATACGCTCGGATAATATACAGAGGCCCTTTTCAATCAGCAGCTATTGTCTGAGAAAGAGAGGGATGGAGAAAGAGAGAGAGAGAGAGAGAGAGAGTGTGGAAGTAAGAGAGAGAAAGTGAATTGTGGGTAACTGAGAAGAAGGTATAGCTCTTTTGTACAGAGTGTTCTCAGTAGTTCAGAACGGGCAGTCGACCAACAATGAAAACTATCAGCGAGGAGAAAGCACAGAACTGTTGACCTTTACTAGCCAAGCTTCAATTAGACATAAAGAGTGTGAGTGTGTGATAAAGTGTGTGTATGATAGACCAAACACACAAATGCAGCTCCTTTTTAAATTTAATCATTTAAATTTAATGTAATTTATTTTTTATTTTTTTTTGCAAAAAATAAAGAAAGAAAACAAAACAAAAAATGTGATATGAAGAATTTGTTTTAAAGGATAGAAACTTTATTTCCACATAAAATGCTTTAGGTAAATATATTTTTGCGCTAAATATGTTAATAATATTTTGACAGCTAAGTCTTTGCCCTCGAGTGCATACTGGCTTCGCTGTGGTTTGGCCATCATTTTATCCATTCTTCTAGGCAGATTTGCTCCAGGCTGTTAAAGTTAGTCAAATGACACCTAAACAACCTGAACCTGTCAAACAGTGCCACCTATTCTCAGTTGCCAACGCCATTATGGGACATTTTTTGCTTTTGAGCGTTCATCCGGCCTTGCATCTAACACTTGGTTTTGTTAAAAACGACTCACTTTTTGTTTCGACTGAAACATGTAATTTTTCCTGTATTTTGCATCAGCTACTCTTCCTTCGATTTGAGCAGCATATTCTTGGCCAATGCGTCACTTTGAAGCTAAAAATGGTTCTATGTTGGTCTCATCTGACTATGAAATCTCTTCCACAATCCCCCTACGAGCAGCAGTGCTGTGTGTTAAGCCTTTTGGCAAACTCCAGAAGTGCTGCGACATGTTTTTTTTTTTTGAACACTGTCCTCTTTTGTGTCCAGAACTCTGTAGCCCCTTCAAAGTGTTTGCTGGCCTCTCTGTAGCTTCCATCACAAGTCTCCTGCTTGTTTGTGCAGAAAATGTTGCAGAAGAACCTTGTCTAGACAGTGCTTGGCTGGTTTGATACAGCTTTCACCTCCTGAATAAACAATACCCACTGGAACATCCAAACACTGGTATTATTTGTCATGTACTCTTTTGCCAATTTACAGTATGGATTTGTTATACATATGCTCTTTAGTCATTATTTTCACCTGTATCGCTTAATTCACAGACTGAACAATGCTCCCATAACTGTGGGAGTTTTTGATCAACAATATGTGCAAGAGATTTTAATGATTCACAAGTAGAGACCAATTATAAAGCAATTGTGCTCTCATTAGGGCAATTGTGTTTCATCTGTGTAACCGAACAGTTTCTACAACCCAGGTACTGAATAATTACATAAACAGCATATTTTATTTTTTATCAGTAATATCTTGGAATAGTTACACTGTGTGCTTGTGCAAAACTGGTTCTTGCAGGTAGTTGTTAGTGTGTTCCTAGGTGGTTGTTCTATTGTTGTATCTATTAGATACTAAAAATGACCAATATTGTTACTTTTTATATTGGCTGATAACAACACATTATTGTCAGTAATAATGGCCGTCACAATTTGTCAATTCAATAATAAAACAGTAAAAATTTAATGTTTTTTTCCCCTCTAAAAGATAGAAATGAATTCAGCCATCAAAGCAAATGTGCAAAAAATTATATATTACCAGTCAAACTTTTGTGAACAGTACGATTTTTATTTTTGGACTAAAAAGACAAACTTTTAATAATAATCATAAATTTAATAATAATCTATAATACAGCAAAAACAGCAATACTGTGAAATATTTTTACTATTTAAAATAAATAAAATGTATTTTATTCCTTTGACTTCAAAACCAATCAGTCACATGATCCTTCTAATACTCTGAGTAGCTGCTCAAAAAAAAAAAAAAAAAAATATTTATATATATATATAATTATCATTATGATGATGTTGAAAACAGCCGAGTATAATTTTTGTAAGGTTTCTTTGATGAAAAGAAAGTTCAGAAACACAGCATTTATCTAAAATAAAAATATTTTATAACATTAGAATTGTCTTTATCATCACTTCTGATCAATTTAAATCATTCTTGCTAACTAAAACCATTATTTCTATAATCCCCTCAAAATTATTATAATTTTGTTTTCAAATAGTAAAAATATTTCACGATATTGCTGTTTTTGGGACAAATAAAAGCAGGTTTGGTTAAGTGAAAGAGGTTAAGAGGTTAAGTGAAAACTCGGATAAGAGAAACTCTGAGTTTTCCGTTTCAAAAAGGCAGGTTTGTCAAGCCTGTTTCTGAAAGAGAGGTAACTATTACTCAGAGTCAGTTACCGTGGTAACTTACTCTGTGAACCTAACTTGGTCGGGAGCAGGTTTTATTCTCTAAACTCAGAGTTTCTGTCGGTCTCCTCCCCTTTTTTAAAGACGAAGCGGTAT
>JAUMHQ010000066.1:8342912-8354457 GCA_032361165.1 Enteromius paludinosus
TGTCCATGTACTGAACTGTTATTATTCAACCATGCCAAGGTCAATTCAGTTTTCCATTCTATGGCACCTTTAATGATTCTTCTCTGTGAGATTTTTTTTTAATGAATTTGATGATCCAAACTGGCCTGATTTGTTTACAACTCATGTATGTTTCTTAAGTCACAATTCACTATTTGAATAAATATATGTACAGTCGTTGTTTGTGCATGTATAAGATCTGCAGAATTCTAAAGCTCAAAGTCTCACACACAAAAAAAGATTTATACTACTGTATGTAAAAGAAGAGGCTGATCTAGACTGGGCTAAAAACACCTACTTAAAACACGCCACCACATGTCTACATCACAATGTGAAAATATTTCCATCATGCAGTCCAAATGGTAACGCAACGAAAGAAGGCACACTTTCAGTAACCACGTTGATGCAGCCATGTCAGTGAGAAGCTGTGTGTTTCTGTGTGAAGGCTTCTGAAAGTAGAAGCAGTAAGGAATCGTTAAGATTAACTTACAACAGAACAGCAATTTTAAATTTGTGCAACACATTTTATGGATGACAGATTTGTGAACCCAGAAGAATACAAAGGTACGTGCAATGGCTATTTGTAAATGTAAAAAATAAAAGTTCAATTCCAGCTTTGCTCTGAAAATCTGGTGCTTCTGAATCAGCGACTGTAAGCAACTTGTGTGTGTTGTCTTTGATTTAAGTATTTGCTATTGACTGTTCAAATGAGGTTTTGTGCTCACACGGCAAAAACAACTGAAATGACTAGGTTTCATAGCGCAGCGCATTCTGCATCCTGTGTGGAAGGGCCTTAAAACGCATGTGTGTTTGTGTGTGTGCACACGAGCGTGTCAGAGACAAGGTCACTCACATCACAGTCAATTACGGCTTGTGTTCAGCAAATACATATGAGCGCTGTGTCAGTCACGCTACTGTGTTCCCTTTTCGGGCTTGATGGTAAAACTAAGGACATTATTAAATCTCTTTACATTAATTTTGTAAACTGTTATTACGATTATGGAAAGAGGCGTTACATTTCTTACGCATGCTTGTGGGGTCGTCCAATTAAAATGCACTGTGTCAGCTGGCCAATAGACTGCTTGTTGAATGGAGGGCCTTTGTAGAAAACTATGCGTTTAAGAGAGGCGGACCATAGGAGTTTTTGAAAAATATTGTGTTTTTTGGACATTAAAGCATGTCAACATATCCTGTTATACCAAATAATGATCTTTAAAATCTTAAAACCGTTATACCTTCATATGAGCCCTTTAAAGAATTAACAGCAGGGCGCTGACTCCTACATTATGAATATATGTGTACATACATTTAACGCCTCCAAAATCAAGGTGATGAGGAGAAAGAGAAAACGTGTGTGAGAAGATAGGGGTTAGCCAAACACACACACACAAACACAAAGAGTCGTTGCTGTTAGCCATAGTCAGCATCCGTGTGTGTGTGTGTGTGTGTGTAAATGACTGATGAGGGGTTAAGGGGAGAATCCCACACACAGCTGAGGTGAGGAAACTCCTCAGAATACACTATCCATCTCTCTGCCCCCCCACACACCATTACAAAGCGTTACTGATGAACTTTAACTGCTGGGCCGTGCTCTCTCTGGACATACTACACCAGCCATCAACCTCCCTGTGACATAGCCCTTTACAAGAATGAATCCCACACACATCTTACAAAGCCAGTTTGCAATGCATAGTGAATCACATTACTTTGTGTGTTTAAATATAGTATGCTCTCAAAACTACCAGAAAAACTTGGCTTGAGTTTGTTTTTGTGCAGGTTTTGTTCTCACAGCGTCAAAATAGCCCAGGCACCATTTTGGAGAAAAACACAGAAACAAGAGGGCTTCTGAAAAAAGGCCTAGGTTCAAAATGTTTGCATTAAGTTTTTCCATCTCTGCAAACTTCTGCACTTGTATTTCTTTGAGTCTATTTACATCAGCGTTCACCGTGAGAGAAGACGCCACGTGAGCTGAACAAAGTGTGTCGGAAAAAGTCTAAAATGCTGTTACAAGTGATTGATGCCTGGCAAACTCTAAACTCAAAGCTGGGGCTCTCATAAGACATGCCTTAATATAGATCACAACAGCTGCCTGTCTACCTCATATAACCCTGCTAATCTGATGAAGCCACTCTCTCTACAAATCTGCTTGGCTCCTGCCGAGCCTGATGTGTCTGATTAGACTCCGCCCACTCTCCCAGTCAATAGGGGATTAAACTCCTCGCTTCTCATATGCATAAACGGCCTGTAACAGTGTTAAGGTGCAAAGCGAGGGGAAAGAGATAAACACAGGTTGCAGAAATTAGGACAGAACTCTGAGGTCTCCCTCGCCCCGAAATTGTCTGTTTTCTCATTACAGAGCCAGTCTCCATTTTCTAGTCATCGTTTGAACTTAATTACTGCAGTCGTGCCAAGACTGAGGCCCTCGCTATTTTCCCCCTAGCTCGAATCAAATTCAGTTTGACAGAAGACAATTCAGGAGGATACAGGCCCGCTATGGAGAGTAACAGTGGCCGAACGTAATTTCACTAGCATAATGGCTTTGGCATCGGACGAAACTGTGCCATTTTGTTTACATTAAAGATAAAGCAATTAAAGGGAAAAAAAATTTAAGCAAAATGCAAGACTCATCAAAGTCAGTAATCAAGCTTTCAGGATGAATCAGTCAGAAATGTAAACTGTTTTTTCCACTCATTGGCTGCTTCAAACGCTATTACGCTGCCAACGAAGACAAATTTTGGGAGTCACCACAGCCATGTCACAACTGACAACCTAGACAGCATTTTCAGACATTCAAATTAGAGCAGATACCTAGCCTGCATCATAAGTCAGTTGCACAACCATGCACACAGGTTCATCTCAAATTAGAATGTCATGGAAAAGTTTTAATATTTATTTTAAACTTTTTAATATTTATTTAAAACTTGTGTATTAAATAAATAACTTGTGTATTAAATAAATATAATCCACACAGCCTAAAGCAGTTTAAGTCTTTGGTTCATTTATCATTTGGTTCATTTTCATTGTGATGATTTAGACTCATATTTAACAAAAAAAAAAAAATCACCAATTCACTCTTTCAAAAAACTAAAATACTTTATAAAAATTAATTGTTGACCTTCTGGAAAGTATGAGTATATGTACTCAATACTTGGTAGGGGCTATTTTTTTCTTTTTGTCTCATTTCTCCTTTTCCTCTTGACAATACCCCATATATTCTCTATGGGGTTCAGGTCTGATGAGTTTGCTGGCCAGTCAAGCACACAACACCACTGTCATTTGACCAACTTTTGGTGCTTTTGGCAGTGTGGGCAGGTGCCAAATCCTGCTGGAAAATGAAATCAACACCTTTAAAAGGCTGGTCAGCAGAAGGAAGCATGAAGTGCTCCAAAATTCCTTGGTAAATGGGTGCAGTGACGTTGTTTTTCAAAAAACACGAATTGACCAACACCAGAAGATGACATTGCACTCCAAATCATCACAGCCTGTGGAAACTTAACACTGGACTTCATGCAACTTGGGCTATGAGCTTCTCCGCCTCTTCTCCTGACTCTAGGACCTTGGTTTCCAAATTAAAGACAAAACTTTCTCTCATCTGAAAAGAGGACTTTGGACCACTGGGCAACAGCTCAGGTAAGACACCTCTGACGTATGTGGTTCAGGAGTGGCTTAACAAGAGGAATACGAAAACTGTGGCCACATTCCTTGTGTGGTGGCTTCTTGATGCCTTGACCCCAGCCCCAGTCCATTCCTTGTGAAGTTCACGCAAATTCTTTACTCTATTTTGCTCATAAGGCTGCAGTCCTCAGAAGGCTGGAGTTCTCATGGCTGGTTGTGCATTTTTTCCTTCCACTCAACTTTCTGTTAACATGCTTGGAACAGCCAGCTTCTTTGGCAATGAATGTTTGTGGCTTAGGGTGTCGGTGATTGTCTTGTGGACAACTGTCAGATCAGCAGTCTTTCCCCTGATGGTGTAACCTAGCGAAACAAACTGAGAGACCATTTTGAAGGCTCAGGGAACCTTTGCAGGTGTTTTGAGTTGATAAGCTAATTGGCATGTCACCATATTCCTATTTGTTGAGATTTTTTTTTTTTAATATGAGCCTGAACCAGGGTTCCTCAAATCTTACCCTGGAGGACCGATGCACTGCAAAGTTTACTTCCAACCCTGATAAAACTCTCCTACCTGTGTTTTCAAATGATCCTTAAGACGCTGATTAACATGCTCAGGTGTGTTTGATTAGGGTTAGATCCAAACTCTGCAGTGCATCGGACCTCCAGGGTAAGATTTGAGGAACCCTGGCCTAAACCATCACAATTAAAAGAACCAAAAACGTAAACTACTTCAGCCTGTGTGCATTGAATTTATTTTTACACAAGTTTCACAATTTCTGTTGAATTACTGAAAAAAATGAACTTTTCCACAACATTCTAATTTGTTGACATGCACCTGTATATAAAATAAATGAAACCTAATAAATTAATGAATTAAATGACCAAATACACAGGAAAACACAGAAAGAATGTGAGGGTCAATTACAGCACCGCAGTGAAAGTGCTCTAAAATTTCTAGAATTAGTGTAAATCAATCTTATTTAGTAAATGGACTTATAGGGTCATAGACAAATCTCCAAGGGAGGTGCTCTACAGCTGCCCAATTGGTCTCTGTTAGCACAGTTTAACATCGAGCAAAGACAGAAAGCAGTCAATAGACACAGTCAATCCACCCTCTTTATCAAGCACTCTGACTCCTTGTCTTTTTTTTTTAACACAGATTGCCAAAGCACCTTCCACCCGGATCAAACTTACCTGCATTTAATTTTTTAGTTATGCCTCAACATTTGCCTTCTTCCTTACTTTATAGTAAGATAAAAACACATACCTAGACGACCTACTGCTTCTAGCGAAATTCTAAAATCGGTGTCTGATAGACATATTTTTTTTACTGATTTGATTTACTACATTTAACTCTTTGTCCCGATCAAAATCAGGCAAGGAAGATGCAGAAACAAGAAATCTCAAATGCATAGAAAAATGCGATTATCAAAAATAAAGAGCCTAATGTTACAGAGTGAAATGTCAATCCAGGAATTGGTAAAGCACTGTGAAGCTTCGGGGGTGATTGATGAAACAGATCTACTGCATCTTTGCTCTGATCGTCATACTGAATATTCTCCAGATGTAGGATTTAATAAAAATGTCATTTTCTTAGTTTTTTGCTTAAAATCTTGCTTTTTTTGATGTGGATCATGGGGTTACTTTTGACCGTTTGCAGGGATTGGGTTTATCAAGGGGTCTGTTTTAAAGTGGTTCTCTTCCTATCTAGACTGATGATCTTTTGCAGTGGAGATCTAGCTCGATTTATTCAGCATATTTCCTCAGGCGTTCCTCAAGGTTTATGTCTCTGTTCTGTTTTGTTCTCTTCATATATGGTTCCATTGGGTTTAATCTGTCAAAAAATTATGTTGCTTATCATTCTTATGCTAATGACATCTAGTTATATTTGCCCTAAGTTGTAACGGTGACTCTAACATTACAACAACAACATTACAGTACATATTACACACACATACAGTGTATTCAGTCAGCCAACAATTGTGCAAGTTCTCCTACTTAAAAAGATTAGAGATGCCTGTAATTGTCATCATACTGTAGGTATACCTCAACTATGAGAGAGAGAATAAAAAAAATTATCCAGAAATCACATTGTAGGATTATTAATGAATTAACTGGTAAATTCCTCTGTAAAATAAGTATTTGGTCACCTACAAACAAGCAAGATTTCTGGCTCTCACAGACCTGTAACAAAGAAGAGGATTGGGAGAATGTCATATGGTCAGATGAAACCAAAATCTAACTTTTTGGTAAAATCTTAACTTGTTGTGTTTGGAGGAGAAAGAATGCTTTGCATGCAATAGAACACCATACCTACTGTGAAGCATGGGGTGGAAACATCATGCTTTGCAAAGAGAACAGGTCGACTGATCCGTCTAAACGAAAGAATGAATGGGGCCATGTATCGTGAGATTTTTTGTAAGAGCAATGAAGATGAAACATGGCTTGGTCTTCCTGCATGACAATGATCCCAAACACACCACCAGGGCAATGAAGAAGTGGCTTCGTAAGAAGCATTTCAAGGTCCTGGAGTGGCCTAGCCAGTCTCTAGATCTCTACCCCATAGAAAACCTTTGGAGGGAGTTAAAAATCAGTGTTGCCCAGCAACAGCCCCAAAACATTACTGCTCTAGAGGAAATCCGCATGGAGGAATGGGCCAAAATACCAGCAACAGTGTGTGAAAACCTTGTGAAGAGGTTTGTCATTGCCAACAAAGGGTATTTTTTTTTTTTTTAAACATTTTTTTTATTGACCATATACTTATTTTCCACCATAATTTGCAAATAAATTCTTTACAAATCCTACAATGTGAATTTCTGGATTTCTTTTTTCTCATTTTGTCTCTCATTGTTGAGATATACCTAAGTTGAAAATTACAGGCATCTCTCATCTTTTTAAGTGAGAGAACTTGCACAATTGGTGGCTGACTAAATAAATTTTTTGCCCCACTTTACATATATATTTCTTTTATTATTAAATAAAGAAAGATAAACCTCATGCTAATCCTAATGCTATTTTTAATTCTAAGAATAAAGATAATTGTTTCTCATGTTATATGCGTGTAAATAAATTTTTTTTTTTTTTACATTTTTGCTTTGTCACACCATAGGACACAGTCTAGTTTTTATTTGTCAACTCCCCAATATAATACTGTTTAAGATGCCTTGCAATGCAATTCAAGAGGGGTAGCTTGTCATAGAGATTAACTATGTTACAATCTGTATTTACTGAATTACTGCAATGATATCTCTTATAAAAGACTATATAAGCATTTGAATTAAGTTATTTATCATAAACAGCAACTATCAGTCTGGAGTTGTCGCTTTATGGGTAGTGCCAAGGAGAGATGAGCAAATGCCCATTTTCCATCCTGCTCTCTCTCTTTTTCCGCCTGCAGGTCATCCCGTGTTCCCCCACTCTCCCTTGTCTGTCTGCCATTAGCCACGGTCAATTGGATTCCTGTCAGCACTGCCGAACTGCTGCTGGTCTATTGCAAACGGGTGGATGAGCAGAGAGGGGCAACCCGCATACACACGCGCATACTGAAAGACTCTGAAACACATAGTTCAATGTAAAATGACTAGCACACAGTGTGCTAGGGGCTCAGGGCAAAGGAGGGCACGTCCAGTATTAGCATCCTTTAGACAGTTAGTGAAGAGGATCACACAGAATGAACCACATGCAACAGAATGTTCACCTTAACACCTTCTTCACCTGCTTGGTCTGTTATGAGGAAGGCTGCGACAACACTTCAGTGTTTTGATGTGTTTGTGTGCATTTGTGCAACTCTGGCTATTTGCTGATAAGACCGAACAGCCAGCTAAAGGTCAAAAGTCAACTGTAGTAACGAAAGAGTGCTGGTTGCCACAGCAACTCCAATGGTACAGTATAATGGGGTGTAATTCAGAGGTTTAGCAAGACCTGTGTATCTCTCTTGAGCTTTAGCCTCATGCTGCTTAAAACAATTCACATGCTTTTTGTCTTTTTTCTTTTTAGCATTTTAATGATATATTGCTAGAACAAGCCTGAGCTCAGAACAAGGTGTAAAATCAAATTACCATTACCATTTCATTTAAGAGTCCTGTCCAAATCCTTTCATTTTTAAAAAGCACAGAACTCAGCCACCCCTCAATACATCCACTAATATTTTAACTACAGTGAAAAAAAAAAAAGATCTAGCAACGATGATGCAAATTTACAGATATATACGTAAAACAGAACAATACTGTACTTGGCCATTGAGCAAAGGAGCCATTTCAACTGTCAACTGTCCTTTAATTGTCAATTTCACTCTTTGGCTGCTTCAAACCCTATTAAGCATTTTGAGTGTCACCAGACATGTCACAGCTGAAAATCTAGACAGCATTTTCAGGCATTCAAATCGAAGCAGCTACAGTACCTAGCCTGCATCATATGTTCATATGTCAGTTGCAGAATCATATATATAATAAATTAAAAATAATACATTAGTGAATGTAAAAAAGTTACATTCACTCAAGCATAAAATATCTTGTATGTGTAAGATTTGCATCATCATCACAATAAATTATTAAATAAATATTTTTGATATCGTGGCTGCATTTAAGCCAAATTATTAAAATATTAAAAGGTAAATGTAATTTAGTGGCAACACGGCATAAAATATTCAAGCTTTTTACCAAAAATTGATTATATAAGTGTATTTTGGCAATTTTTTTTACTAGTTTTTTTTAAGATTTAAAAGTAAAAAAAAAAATCTGTACAATGACACAAAGAACAATGTGTCATTTTTTATGAAGTCTTGCATGATACTTCTCAAGTAAATGTATCTTGTTTCAAGGATATTTGATATATGTTATAAAAAAAAACAACAAAAAAAAACAACTAAAACTCTTTCTTTAACATTTGAATGTGTTGTGATGCCCAAAAATGCTGCTACAGTCTTTAAAACTACAGTCAACATTTCTATATCTATGAAGAACTGAAAGGAGGTGAGATCTATCTGCACAAATTCAATTATTCATAACAGTCAGATTGGCAGGAATGGTCATTTGCTGCTACAGCAGCATTATTACTTTCTTTTTCTCCCCCTTTTTTCATTTAATTCTCTGTATGACTCCCACATTAGTCTGTCTCCTACTCTCTTTTTTTCGCTCTTCATTTTTGTCACTTTTCCACCCTAAGAAAAAGAATAGAAAAATGGGGTGAGAAAGTCGGAATGTGTGTGTATGTGTGTGTAGGCTTGCACTTCTGGGAATCAGCAGAGCAGCGGCCAAAAACAATCTCCATCAAAACCCAGACATCATGTCAATGTCATTCTGCAGAAAAAGCAGTCAAGAACTGAAGGGAATGCATGAGAGAGATGTTATAGAGAGGATGACTAAGCATGTGTGGCTGCATGTCTGCACGCGTGAGAGTGTTTGGCGTGCAGGAATGTGTGAGTGCATACGGTGCTGCAGTAAGGTGAGTATGTATGACGTCCTGTAGCCTCCTGCTCTACTGCTAGTCCCCTGCCACTCCTCAGCATTGATTTAAACAAGCTGCTTCTGAGGGCTGAAAACTCACTGACCTGGAAAAGGGCTGAAAGAGGGAGAGAGTGAGAAAGGGACATTCTGTATGATTGTGAAGAGCGAACAGGGGAGAAAGAGAATCAGGGGACAGGAAGTGTGGGATACAGAGGAGGAGAGGAACATTTACATCTGGCTACATACCTTTACAATCTGAAATTCACGCAGTTAAGCCAGAGCCACCATATTTAAAGTGAACATAAAATCTAAATCGGGGTTGGGGTCCCACATTGCTCAAAAATGTGTAAAAACATGGTGAGAAAAAAAAAAAAGTAAATGTAATTTACATCAGCACAGTACAAAACAAACAATAATGAAATGTTATATATTAACGTATATTATACATTAATGTATAGTTTTTGTTTTACATATGCACATTGTCCAATGTTGATATTGAAGGAAACAAAATACAGTGAAAGTAAAAGAAAAGAAAATACAAATATGAATGTAGCTAGTAGGCTATTATGCAAAAAAAAATTAACGATATGCTATCATAAAATGCACTCACATGTAGGCTTAAAATTATATCACTTTCTACTTTCTGCTCTGTCTGCAGTGCTTGTTCCCTGAAGTTTAGTGGAGAACTGCATGCATACGGCTCCAGTAAACTGCAAATATTTACATGACTTCTTAACATTAACAGATGGAGAATACGATTGTGAAAGTTACGCACTAAGGAAAACAACAGATCTCCAATGCATTAAACAGCGAAAGTAGCATCTACGTCAGCAGCAATGTTAACTTCATGTTGCAAATGATTTTAAAGCCCTTAATCTAAATCATGTTTAGGACAAATTAGATGATGCACTTTTCCCACACCAGCTCACTCGGAGTCCTGTGCTATTAGTCAGATGCTCTCGTATCAAACTACTGTACAGTATATTGATATAAACGGCATTGCCTCACACCACTTCTAAAAACATAGTGATATATTATATGAACTCAATATACCACCAAGCCCAACAATCAAGAATTGTCTTTTAAACATGACAGCCTGCACCCTTCATGCTTCATTTTTCAGACACTTTTCACAACCCCTATCGTGCTCTCGGTCACCAGCGAGTCTAAGAACTCATCAAATCTGACGGAGTACAGTGCAGGCTGCACGGTTCCACTTCCCTTTGCTGCACCAGAACAGGTTTCAATGACGCGCCACAGGAGTGCATTATCATGCATCTGATGGCGGACCCACCGTCAGCTCATTCCCCAAATTTCAGCAGTTCCATCATGAAATCATTTAATATAATAAAGGCGATGAGATTCGTCTCATCACTGTAGCAGCCAAGTGGAAAATAACTTTGCATTTGAAATGGCTTTTCATAAAGGAGACAGGCAGCTTCTCTGTTGTCAGATTAGTGCACTAGAACCTTCAGAATGGGAACGAAGGGAGTGTGTGAAAGCACATACACACTCAATAACAGTAAGCGGAAACAGAAAGCAAAGTGTCTCGGTGTGTGTGTAACTTGCAGATATCATTACAGGGTGAGCAATATTTGGCCATTAATTACCTAGTATTTGCTCAATGTGTGAGTAGATCAGGGCTTGTGAACCAAAAAGGATAAAAGTTTGGAGAAGACATTTCCTGTAAATCTACTACCCTGTAGGGCTACTGCAAAGCTGCAGATCCTGCAAACACAAGTAAGTCTCAACCTGGCACTGACACGACTCCATTTCATAAGGTATAGAGCGGCTATGATTATGATCTCAATTGAAGTGGGCAGCTTACCATGAACATGGCTCTGAAGTTGCTGAGGTCAGTGAAGAGTTCCTCCACAGAGGTCTTCTTGGGGTCGATGGTGAAATACTCCAGCATGTTGAGGTAAAGAGCCACCATATTACTGTGCATGATCACCAGCTTCTGGTACTGATCTCTTGCCTGCGTAGAGAAACTGTGAGGAATCGCTGTCAAGGACAAGAAACTAGTATTGGAAAGTGAGTATGCCAGTATTTTGTGTGAAATTACAAAACAATGCATTTTCGGATATATTGTGAATCTTAAGTTCAAGGAAAAATCATTGCTACTTCGCAATTTTGTTAAAACAGTAGTGATTTATACTTTTTTTTTTTAACTGATTTATTTGAAAGCTGAATGAATAAGCATTCAATAAAGGGTCACAAATTTTTTTGAGTTGTATACAGATATATACATGTTGTACATTATTTAAAACAATAATATATGTCACTAAAAATGTTACAAAGTGGAAATTGGTCATTTTTGGCGCTTTTTGCGACCATTTCGTGCATCCGGTTTTAAAAGTTACGTTTGAGCCCGTGAATTAGACGCGGCTTTTCTTTAGCGCTCATTCGCTGCGTGGCTTGTACAGTACCTATCTACGTCATCGGCTTGACGGCCCTATTAATGCATTATT
>JAUMHQ010000066.1:8354557-8375226 GCA_032361165.1 Enteromius paludinosus
TGTTATAAACAGAGCTTTTTGCCGCGTGCGCACGCTGATGCTCTCATCTGTTGACATTTCCGAGCGCCTTCCTACAGGTGCTTAATAAAAGCAGGCTTTCCACACAAAAAAGCAATTCTTGAATCTGAGGGTGCCACAAAATATTTAGAAAATTGCTTTAAAAGAAAAAAAGCAACAACTTTTAAACAACTTAAAAAATACAAAAAAATCAATAAAATAAAAATATATATATTAAAGGAACATGATATTTACTTAATAATCCAATGATTTTTGGTATAAAAGAATATAATAATAATCTATACACTTTAATTTAAATAAGGAAATTGGCTACCCCTGAATGCAGTTAATTGCCAAAAATAGTTTCTGCTCAGAAAGAACCAAAATAAAAACAACAATTAATTTGTAATCCCTGATGGCATGACTTCACAACCAAAATACAACACTTGCCACAGAGCTGTGAAACCAGCACATATACAGCAATAAATACTGCTGTATCTGTGTCTGCTCTTTAGTCAATTAAAACAGTGTCTGTGTGTTCAGTAGGAACCAATGCAAAACATATAATTCATGGGAAAAGAATGTATACACACAGGCATTTTGTTCATCAACAACATAATTAGCACTTCAAGAGAATGCAGATGGCCATTTAAACCAGTGTTTATGTTCCACACTCACTGCATTAAGATCTAATGGCAGTATGTGGGCTGCAAAGTTTAGATTTTAATGTTGACCCTTATAGACACACAGAAAACCTATCAAATCACTGAAATCTTAGAAACCTTTTACTTTCTGAAGATATTTATATTTTTTTATTTATATTATATAAAGATTTTTTTTTTCCCAAAGCCACATTCAATTCAAAGAATACATCAGTTAATGCATTTATTTATTTATTTTATTTGGAAATCAAAGCCATCACCTTGGTGTCACTATTGCCATGCTAATGCCATATTGTTTGAGCTGTGGGAATAATATTCTAGTCTGGGAAATATTGCTCCGGTCCTTCAATGCAGATCTACAGAACAATTTTGCTCTGCATTTATCCTCAACTATGCAGAAATAGTAAACTCTTCTAAACAAGTCAATCTTGTTGTATAACCCGAAGTATAAGTAATATTAATAGTTGCAAATACCGCTAATTAACACCCTACATGCGATCACTTGAATATCACATGCACACACTGTCATAAGTTAACATGTGACAGCGAAAATGGTGTGAAAAAAGGGAATAGGCGATAAAACAAAGTTCCTTCTTGGAATGGAAAGCAAAATAGTCTGCATCAGCAGACAAAGAAAGAAACGGAGCAAAAGAAAAATATTTATAGCTTAAATATTCAGATTATTTACTGCCTATATGAATTAAGTTTTTCACTAGGATCTACAAATATAAAAGCTGACCTACAACCCACACAGATTCACTCTGAAGGGCAAAAAAACATTTTTGCCACTTCAAATGTCTAAAACATTATTTCTCACACATATACAGTACACACACACACACACACACACATATGCACAGTCGCTGTGGCTCTTACACACATGCATACACTATAAAACGAAAAGAGGGAATCTGGGTCTAATCCTTGCTGTGAGGTCAGAAATGCCTATGCAGAGATGGCAAGCTTTACTTCAAATATCATAGTAATATTTTGACTTTGATGTGGTTTTAATTAGTAATCCTGTTTGAAGCCAGGGCTTCACACCACACACACACACAAAAAAAAACTTGTGTTTAAACTTTGGATCAACGTCCAAAAAGTCCTCTTTTATACTGGCATTAGCTTCAGTGTGTGTGTGTTTATGAGCTGGCCGCGGGGTGAACTGTTCTGTAGGTTGTGCTCTCAGATTGACTTGTGCAAGGCACCACAGCAGCGCAGTCACACTACAAACAGATCTGAAGTTAAGTGACAATCTCTCCTGCTGTCATTCTCCTGTCTGTCTGAAGTTAAAGCCAACAAAGTGCTTCAGGGTATTCTGCTCACTCGCTATAAATAACAGTGCATCTGATTTCTCAAAGATGCAATCATCTTTTGCTTGTATGTTAGGACAGTAGATCTCATCTGAGTTTGCTTTCAGTAAAATCCATATTTAAAACACTGACTCCACTTTAATGTGCACCAATAATGCAGAGTTAGGGTGTGTTCACACTTATCTGTTTTGACAAGAAAAAGTTGACGAGTGCTTTTTTAGCAAAACAAAGAGTTGACAGGATTTTGGTTGGCAAATAGCAGCCAAGGGCGTCTTTGGTTGCTATAGCAACAGATGCAACAGTAGCCCAGTGCTGTAGAAATGTTGAGAAGAGTGTAAAAAGTTGGCTCTTGCGCTGACTTTTGAAGCTAACGTGCAGGAGAATGGGGATTCACAATGACTTTTGTGGGTTTGTGACATTATACGTGGAAGGAACAGTGCTTACAAAAATTGAGTTGAATCTATGCATGTTTGTATCCATCAATATGACGAAATGACTCACTACTCACTTGCCATTAGTGAGCTGCCAAAAAGGAGCTTGGCAGTGTTTTTTTTTTTTTTTCATAAAAGCTGAACTTTTTTTTTTTTTAGCTTGAAAAGAAGTTCTGAGCTGCAGAAAAAGATGCTGACTGTGGTGTTTTAAAAAGCGCTCAGGCCTTTTTTTTACTCCATAAACAGGATTATAATGTTAAACAGATGCTGGCAACTTAAAAAAGACACAATGTTTAAGTCTAAAGACTTAAATGAAGATGTTTACACAAGCAAGCCTCTTTACTCCTGTTTACATGCAGTTTTCATTATTCTGATTATTCGCTGAGTAGCCAGTACTTAAAAAAGAAGAAAAAAAAGTAACAATAGGATTTTTATTTGAATGGGACAATATAGAGTAGACTTCAGAAGGATTCAAACTGTGAGTAGGCGCTGTGAGTAGTTACACAGTATGTTGTCGCAAAAACCACAAGGCTGTCAATGTCACACTTTGGCCAAAGCTAAGGATCAAAACCGGCATACACCACATAGTTTTAAGTGATTACAAGTGCTAAGATTACAAGCTTAATCAAATTACTTTAATCAAAGTATTGCGTTTACATGAGATTTGGCTAAATCGCAATATTGTCAATAAGGGGTTAATTGCTTAATCAACAAGCTCTGCAGTTCAGTACTCTAATATAAAGTCCAGCCATGTAACGTTAATTAAAACATAGTTCTTTATACAGTAGATAGCTTTAAATCTTTATACAGTAGCAGCTTTACAGTATTAAACCTAAAAAAAGAGTCAGTGTCGATTTAGCTCGAATTACTATTTAATTTTCTGTAATAAATAGGGTGGCAATATGTGCCATTTATACTGGACATGTCCTGGCCATGGTTTTTATATTGCCTAAAACATCCAAGGCAGTGTGATCTATAACATGCAGGCATTGTACATCAACAAATCTACAGAGAACAATCAAAGCAGTGCAAATACACCTAAGTCAGTTTGTTTGTTTGGCTTGAAGCAGTGCTGCAATGTCATAGAACGATTGATCTGAACAGTGGAAATAGCCAAAACCTGGATATTTTAGGCAAAATAAAATAACACATACCTGCGTGAATCACCATAGACATAAACTTAGAGAAGCAGCTCGGGTAAGAATATTCTTCAGTAAGATGTGTGCCGTCCTGTTTACGGCTAAAATACTGGTCACTCACACACGCATACATACACAAACACCAGATGTTGCACACTTATGTAAATATATATTTTTCTGTGAGTGGTAGTAATTTTTATGTTGTATGTTTTTTGTTTAAGAAAATAAACGCTTTGAACTTTGGAATCTTTGAATAAATTTGTTCTACACCAATTGTACCCTTGGTATGGCTATTTACATATTGCTCCTAGATGACTGTGATCCCTTATTGTAAAGTTAGTAGCACCTTGTACGTCGCACTGCGCCACATTTATAATAGCCACATTTACAGAACAAAGGCAACTGTTCACACGTGATTAAGGATATTAGTTAAAAACAACCGGGCCAA
The DNA here is from genome assembly GCA_032361165.1 of Enteromius paludinosus. Classification (NCBI taxonomy): domain Eukaryota; kingdom Metazoa; phylum Chordata; class Actinopteri; order Cypriniformes; family Cyprinidae; genus Enteromius; species Enteromius paludinosus. Next base: position 8,358,545 of record JAUMHQ010000066.1, read on the forward strand.
ATGGCCCTTCTCTGGTAGAGCTAGTGTTAAGTGCTAGAGTGGCATAGTGCTGCTTTAAATCCAATGTTTTACTGCTTCTTTAATTTTCTATGCAAGAATAGCCAAAATCTTAGCACAACTAAAGTCTTTATCTTAAGTGTGGGTTATCTGTCATGAATGCTCAATCAGATTTAATAAAAACTTGAAAAGTATTAATTTGAGGTACATTTAAAACAGATAATGTGTGATTAAACTGAGATTTCTCTCTCTCTCTCTGAATTTTCAGTGTCACACGATCCTTCAGAAATCATTCTAGTACCCTGATATTCTTTTTATCAAGGTTAAAAATAGTTAATATTTTTGAATGAAATATTATGCCTTTTATCCAAGTTGATTTAATTAATAAAATGTTGAAAAGAACAGCATTTACTTGCCATTTTCAAATCTCCGCTGTGTGTTAACTACTGTCCTAGAAGTCAACAGATTGTTTGCAAGCTTACCTAAACCAAACTTGAATAAGCAGATGTTCCTAAGGAAAAGTGACTATAAGCCAGAACTCCGCTAACAAAGTGGACGCCTAGAAACTGGACAGCGCTACTGTAACCCACGCACCTCACTCCAGGACTCAGTATAACAGGTCCTCCATGACTTATTCATGATGAAGACATTATAAGGGAGGGCAGACAGGCTGGCCTGTGATGCTTGTTCGGCATACACATAAAATCTTTAGGGAGCTTCTCCAGCTGCATATGCACACAGATCTGTTTTGTGCGTCTCCTCTGCTGTCTTTTATGCTGCGAGTTCATTCACACCCACCAAACACACCTGCTTCGGCTCTCTGATTAGAGAAAGAATGGAGTGCAGGGGACGTGATCAGCTAATGAAAGGACAGACGGTGTATGAGAGCGAGAGATAAGACTTCATTAACTTTAATACTGATCTGGTTGCTGGTGCTAAGAGCTCAGAGGACAGAAAAGGGCCCATGCCGTGTGGAACTGAGTGGTGTTAACGCTGACAGAGGAAAGAGAAAGGTGGACTCTGGGTTTCGTTCTAAATGACAGAGAGCTAAACTAAATAAAGAGAGAGAGGCTGATGGCTGACCCTTGAACACAAGCTCTGTTGCAGAGGGATAGAAAAGCATCGATTTTCTCCTGTACACCTGAGCTTGTTAGACACTCTCCTGCTGTACACTCACACGTAACACCTCTATGACACATTATTAACAAACACCCCACAATACCTGAAACACACACATGCACACAACATAGGCTACATGCATACTAACAGGTGCACGGTCATGGAATCTCCATGCAGACATTTACAGTTAAAGAGGCCAGTAAAATACCTTTTGAAATGAAGTGTTTAGTGTTTAATTTGAAGAATTTGTGACAGAAAACTATTGCTACGAAAAAAAACTATATATATATTAAAACAGTATAATTAAAGGTAATTTTTTACCAGAATTTTTAAAGAAAAACAGAAAAAACAAGAAACGAAGACATTTTCAAAAACTAAAAAAAGAATTCATTTAAAAAAAATAAAAAATTATAGAAATTCTGAAATTAAAACGGAAAAATAAATAAATAAAATTAATTTCATAAGTGTTTAACAAGCACATTTGGATGTACTACGGTTGCCAATTAATTTAATAAAATTCTATAAGATCATTTATATTATATTATATAACATGCAAATATAAATTACAATATTAAATAATAATAAAAAAAAAAAAATATATATATATATACACAAAAATAAAAAAGTAAATTAAATATATGTATAGTAGCACAATTAAATATCTGCATAGCATAAAATAAAAAAAACAAAACTCCAATACCAGTCACTGTGGTACCATAAGACCATATTATGGATCCCTTAAATTCCCACAAAATAAAACAAATTGTGCACATTTAAAATGGACTCCCAATGTAAGTGACCAACACAAAGACCTGGTTTGTAATTGCTATCTGGAAACCTAATAAGTTATTTTTTTTGCCATAATCAGTGTCTAGTATGGTAGCTCACCAGGATTTTATTCAACACATTCATAAAATGCATTGACTAAAATCTCAGCTGGGATGAGGTACTAAATATCGCTATTAAATGGGGTGAGAATAAAAAAACACAAAGAAAAGCAAAATACTACAGCATACAAAAACAAAAGGCAAAAAAGGTCATAGAAAATGTGCTGCATGAAATTAGAAAAAAAAAAAACATGTGTGAAAGTGTGGAAGACAGTCCACTATGTGGCTGGTGAGTAAGATAATAACCTCCCCTGGTAGAGTCTAGCCAGGACAGCGTGAAGGGTAGAGCAAGTCGGGTCAGAGCCAGAACTGCAGGCATTCACTGGATCATGAGCATCACACTAAAGTATAAAAGTAAAAAAGCATCTGTTTTTGTACAGCAAGCAAGCAAAAAAAAAAAACATGAATGCGGAAAGCTACCCAAGACTACCTGCTCCACCGAACTATACAAAATGCATGAGAAGAAAAGTTCATTGAGGATTATTTGGGTATATGTTTTGTTCAGCGTTTAGTTCTAGCCCCTGGTATCTCCCCTGGCAACATGTCTGACTGTTCAAACGTTTGCCATTTGCAGAGGAGACAGCATCCAGACCGCAGGGAATGGTTTCGTGTGCAATGACAGACAGCTGGGAAAATAACTAACAAGCAAGTGCAGCAATGTACGACTCCATTATCAAATTGTCTTAGGTTTAACATGCAGCCCAGTGAAGCTGAATATAAATAATGAATTCGCACAAGCAGACATAAACTATGATTAGCGTTTGTGAAAGTGCGTGAGGCTGAAGGGTGCTAGAGAACGTGTCGCCACCACGCACAGAACAAATAACAATGTTGATAGCAAAACAGCAATGAATAAAAGTGTTTAGACAAAAAATAAGGAAACAAAAATGTACAGTGTGGGTGCGCATGAAACGTGAGAAAGGATATTGCCATCTTGCTGAAAAACAGGTCCTGCTCGTCGTCTGTGGAGCTGAAAGTGTCCAGATCCTTCTCCAACTGCAGCAGGTGTTTCTCCATCTGTCTCAGGCTCTTCTCAAGGTTTTCTGCTGATACTAGACACACACAAACACACCGATTTAAAGCAATGCACGGACACGCTTTGCTTATAGCAGACCCAAAATACATGCTTCCAGACAACAATCGTTCCTCAAAAACTAAGTTCTTTTGGACAGAGACATTCACTGGAAAGAAAAAGAAAAGATTTCCGAGCTATAACAGAAGTCTGTCCCTCACACAAAGCTGCTGTATTGCTTCAGAAGACTCTGCAGTTGTATGGACCCCTGTTACGATGTGTTTTACATCCTTTTTATAGCTTTGCTGCAAACCCTTCCTTTAAAAAAAAAAAACCTCCTTTAAACAAAATCTCACATGCAGTGTGAGGGGCTTTAACAGTAAAAATGTTACGGTAACTCTTTATAAACTTTAATTCATGATACTTGTGAGAAATGTATAAAAAGAAGAATGCAATCTAATATATATGTATATAAATAATAGTATTGGTAATTGGTAATGACACACCCAAAAAAGAAGAAAACCATTGATTTAGCAACGGAAATGTTCATTTGTGCATCCACTTGCCGCAGTGATTGTGTGGATGTCATTACTCACTACAACATTTCATCAATATCAAATTGAGATACATTTTTTAGCCCTAGTTCGTTCACATATCATCTCTAACATATTATTTCTAAAACGTTTCAATGGTATCATATTAGCACAAAACCCATCATTTAAAAAAAATATATATATTGGTTTAATTATTAGTACAAGAGTTCCTGTAAGACCAAAGCAGGTCTATATTTTTCACCCGTTCCTCACACACGCTGGTAGTTTGATGAGGTAATTATGCGACTTTAATAAGAGGCTCAGTTTTGATTAAGCAGATGCTGTTTGGAGGGGACAATCCCGTTCCATGCACAGCGTTAGCTAAATGTGATGGGACACATTGACTGAGCATCATGTGTTGAGATTCGGCTTAAACATCCTCAGCTTAGCTGGATATTATTTATTGCATTTTCATGAGGAATTGTGTAAATGTTAAACTACTTAAATGCTAATCTGCTTAGTTAAGTCTGACTTTGATTTTTTTTCCTCCTTAATGATTTCTAAAATGTATGAAGAACAATTTGAGGCTTTTTACAAGTGAAAGTGCATTTCTCATATCGCGGTCTTAAGGGATGAAATGCACAAATTTTGCATTCAGAACATAAAGCTTCTCCGGTAATGCATGCATACTGTACAGTACATAATCAGAAGAGACAAGCTGAGTACAAAAACCTCACTTTAGCCACCAAACTCATCTCTAGCTCCCTCTCATTGAGCTTATGTAGAAAGAGCGATAGAGGTAAATGTCACTATCTGGTTTCATTGGACTGTGCCAAGAGCAGCTGGCACTGCCAATTTGAGTGTGACCCAAGAGTCCAGTGCCTACACACACAAACCCATTTGTCAATCTGTATGGTACATTTATTTAGGAACAAAATAACTTCAGAGCATCACCCATTTGGCACCTTTCTAATGTTGTTATTTATGCTCTTTTGACCAAATATCAACTGCATAGCTGTGTGTGAGCTGTGTGCGATGACTAAATCTAGTCTACAGTCACAGTAAACACTGATGCATGTATGTGCACTAAAGCCAAACAACAAAACTATTTAAATCACTCACGCTCTTGAGAAGCGATTGCAGTGTGAGCTAAATGTTAGTGTGTGTTTGGCGTAAGGGTGTTAGTGAGTGTAAACCTACACTTAAAACGCCTATTCAGAGGGATACTTGAAAGCAATGTGTGTATTTTATTTGACTGGTTCTCTGGCGATTTTCTAGCTTTGGAGAGAAACGAACAATTTTGTGTATTCGTGCAGAAGACTTTATTCATCCAGCCACTGTGAATTATGACAAGTGTCATTTCATACACAACTGCTCAAAAGTTGGAGGTCAGGAAGTCTCTTATGCTCAAGGACACATTTTATAAGAGAAATAGCGCATAAACGGTATTTATTTATTTATTTTTTTAATGTGATGTATTCCTGTGATGGAAGAGCTGGCGTTTTAACAGCCAATTTAATGTGTCCATGCCGAAGGAAAGTGTCCATTTCCAAAAACACAGTTTTGCATGCAGCTCTGGTGCTACAGAGGTCGAAAGGTTTGCCAATCACACATCCGTAAACCAATTACTGTTACATATCGCCTTAACGGACTATAGACCCCCCCAGTTCCTCGCTGACAATCAGTAACAGTTGATAAATTAAAAGTTAGTTCGACTTGAAGCTGTGCTGCAGCCACCAATCGGTGTATGACATCAAAGTACCACGAGAGCAATCATAAAGAGCTTTTTGAACGATCAGCTGTCAGATGTTTTGTCATACAGTGATCACTCGCTCCAGTGCTGCTTCAAGTGGAACACCTAATCTTTTCCCAAAACCTGTCTGGAGTAGATCCCACAACATCACCTCAAAATGTGAACCAAACACTTATTTTTCGGGTTTCAGTTGGCAAATGCCAGGAATATTCTCCACAACAGAGCGATAAAATCCCAGTGTCTCCATGTCCACTGATTTTATAGATTTAGATAACCTGATCACCGGTGATTGGTTCTGCACAGAATTTGCTCATCTCAAACAAACCAATAGCCTGCTATTTCAGACTGTGTACAGAAGCAAACTGAGCGGAATACGAAGTCTAAATGGATTCTCTGCACACGCAACACACGTTGCATTGCACAGCCCTGTTGTGTTGATACACACACACTCTTGTTTGGTGCCATTATTAAAAGTCACTTTGAAAACCAAGTGTGTGCCAAAGAGAATAGAAAGAAAAAAGCCTCAATAACAGTCAGCTGGTGTTCTTGAAAAGCACTAAAGAAACACATGCATTCACCCTCCATTAGTAGCTACTGAAGGAAATCACCCTGGACCTACTCGCACCACAATGGGAGACAAAACCATAAGAGTTAGGGACTGACATGAGCTAATTCTTAATGAAAGCATCTCGATCTCCAAGAGAAAAAAATGCACCTGCTAATGCCAGCTCTAAAGAATAGAATAATGGAAGTAATATCTGTAAAGCGATCAGAGGCTGTTTCCTGAGGGAAGCGCAGAGACAGACATTCAGCGTGGTGGGGATACGTTACCCATAATGCCATTTCAGCTTTGATGAAGGGCACAAGAGCAGGCAGCACTAATGAAATGGGGATTGGGAGACAAAAAGACAGACAAGGAGGAAAAAGTAAAACTAATAAAAAGCTGCAGAGACAGAACCAATAAGTGTAGCAGGAAGTGGACACATGATAAAAAAAAAAAACTTTCAATTCTCTTGGAAAACAAAAAAGAGATGTTTTCAAGAACATCTGAGCTAATAATTTCACCAAAAGCACCATGTTTGATTACCAACATAAGCGATGCATGATTAATTACTCTTTTTCTGTCACAAAGCTCACAAACTTCCTCTAATTTAACTTGCATGGACTATTTTATGTTGTTTTTTGTCATGTACAAAGCTTTATTTTCATTGTAAAAGAGTAAAAAATCAGAGCTAAATCATATTCTGCTAACTTCACCATACACATTCGTAGCACTAGTTACACTATTTTGGTCAGAATGAGCTAACAGCTCATCACAAAGTCCACATGAATCAAATTCAACCCCATTTAGGTCTTTATAAATGTCTCTGGTATTATTGTGCATAATTCTTCAAAGCACATTACTCTTAAAATGATTATTTTTTCATAATAGCTAATATAAAAATGTAAACACACTCTCTGTCTCAAATCTTTCATGTTCAGCTGATGCAATCAACTCTACAAAGCCAGAAAACAACATTAACCCAAAATATTTCAGCCGAACAAGTCTATCAACCCAATAAAATCCGAACAAGTAAGTCCTGCCCTCCATCATTATTTGTTTCATTTGATGGAAAAACACAGTAGCCTTGAAACACCTTCTCTAAGGCTGCCAGACATACACGTAGGCAGGGCGTCTTTTTAATCACTCAGTCTAATAATCCAGCTTGCAATGCCAAAATATCTCTCAGTCTTGTTTTCTGGAAGCATTAGGTAACGCAGTGAGTTAGTCTAGTCCTGTTGTGACTCTGCCTCTAGGGCTGCCGAGGGCAATGTGACCTCACACAATGGCTCCTCTGCTTTTCTCGGCTTTCTAAAACACATACAGGCAGATAGACACATAGACTGTCGAAACTATCATCCTACCAATCATGATCTGTTTAGATTAAGATTTACAATAGAAGGATCTGACACTTACTGGTCTTATAATTCTGATTGCACAAAAACAAACACAAGCTGACATTATCTGCTGCTGATAGAGTGTGAAATGAACCTGTGCAGAAGTCAACACCATCTCACACATACAAACTAGCAGAGTCGATGTACTGTACATTGAGAGAGTGATATTAAAGGCTTGGTTGGGTTAGTGGACTGTTTTAATGATGCATTTACTATGTTTCTGGATCTGGGATCATTTCAGTTGTATTGCTGTCTATTGAGGGTTGGATAGCTCTCTGATATCATCAAAAATATCTTAATTTGTCTTCCAAAGATAAACAAAAGTCTTAAGGGTTTGGAAAAACATGAAGGTAAGTAATTTATGACAAAATTTTCATTTTTGGGGTGGTCTAACCCTTTAAAGTGGACTGTACTCTTTTTTCTCTTACTTTTGCCAGGAGGTGAAAGATGCTAATTCTGTGCTTTTTTAAATAGATGCTGACTCTTTGTGTGTATATTTTGTAGTACCTCGACTGGCCTGGTCCACATGCTGTAGATCCTCCACAAACTTCATTACTTCAGGGTATTTCTCCTCACAGATCTCTGCCAGGAAGTGAAGCAGTGTGGACTTCTGATCAGCCGATTTAGTGTCCTTCAACTGAGAGCCAAAGAAAGATATAGAGATGCAGACAGACATAAGAAAAAGGGGGCGTCAATATTTTAATGTGATATCAACAATAAATCAGAATTGAATCAAAATAAAAAAGAATAAAATGCATTAAAAATATTTGGATGTTTAGAACATTACAGAAATTGAGAGAAATCAGAGAGAGAGATTCTTGAAGGAAGCCATTGGTGTCCACCGCCTTCACATCTGACAAGTTAATTTGATAGTACACTGAAATTGCTGCCGGACTAGAAAAGCAAGACATTTTCATTGTCAGTTATGATTATCATCGTAGCACAACGATACAGGCCTTTGTAGAAGTCAGCGCAAAGAGCATTTGATTAACGCAGAGAGCGAAAACATTATTAAGCTCTTCTGGGTGGTGGTGCCTCACGATTTAAGATGCTTGATTACCGTGTATGTGGGAGGGGTGGGGTGGGGGATGTAATGAGAGATACAGATAAAGTAAAACGAAGTTCCAAATAGGCCCTTATGAAATGAGAGATAAAATTGGAGAAATCGACTTTCCATCTAGTCCATTTTAGTACTCAACACTATCTCGCACTCTGCCATTTCTTTTAAATGTATGTGTTCTGACAGAGGCTTTGTGCTGGATATACACACTGGGCTCAACTGGATAATTGCGGTGTCAGAACATTTGGAAACCGTGTGAAGCGTTAGACGGATGACGGGGAATGAAATTAGGTTTTGTTGCTCTGCCTGAAAGGGCTTCTTAAAAAAAAAATAAAAAAAAAAGGCCAGATTCCACAAATTGCTTGTGCTGATTTCATCTGTGAAGTATAAAAATGACAATACATAAAGAACCCCAAAATATCTAATCTGACCCTGCAGTCCAAGTCATTGATGTCTTTGAAATATCGTAAATATCGGTTCTCAATCGGAAAAGAATTGAGAAAAAAAACAAAAAAAAAAAACAACAACATTTATCGAGATTCTGACGTCCATGACGTACCGAAACGTCCTCTGCTGATGAGATCAAACAGTGACGCGCGAGTCACTTGCTCAAAGGGAAGCACTTTCAAATCCTTTGACAACTAAATATGCTCAATAAACCCACTGTGAGCAAAAGAAGAAGATACTGACAGGTTAAACTCAGAATAAAACAAACAAACAAACTATCAGATCAACAGAGGCAGAGAGAGAACATCGGGACAGGCCCTCAGGCGAGGAACTTGAAAGGCAGAAAACGACATACTTTCTTTGTTACTCCTGCCCATCAGGGACTCTATCACTATGTGCAGATGTAGAGATGTAGTCTCCCTCTCTCTCTCTGCAGTGAGAACAGTTCACTCCCTTTGTTCTGATGCATTAGGTCCTAACTTGGGTTTAAGGACACGTTCGGACTAGTGTTGATATGTATACAAAATAAATCCATTATTATCCATTATTATAAATCCAATATTTTTGTTTCCACAAAAATACTGCACCACAAAGGTTTCATAAAATATTAAGCATAATAAAAAATAGTCTGTATGACATATTCTCAGTCTCCCGAAGCAGAACCAGACCAAAATTAAGGAGCATTTTTCACACCATCTTTACCTGATGAGTGGAAAAAAATGTCAGTGGACATTCTTTAAGGGTTCTCCTTTTGTGTTTCAGAGAAAACAAAGTCATTTGGAGAGAAAATAATGACAGATGTTTCATTTTTGGGTTATTCCTTTAGAAAAAAGCCTGAATGTGAGCATGTCCCGCATACAGTCTTCGGTCTTTTATCAGGTCCTCTAGGAGACTCGATGAGCAGAAAGGCATTCATTATCCTGGAGAGAGTCACAAATGCAGTGATGGCCGTTCTCTGAGTTTTAGTACCACAAAGAAGAGAAGGAGTGAAAGTAGTAATAGAAAGAAGGAGAATGGTGGATCAACCCTGATAAAAATATAAATAAATAAATAAATAAAAACTATGCCGAGTCACCATGGAAACCTTAGTAAATCTGCATGGCTGCTGCTGTAATTAATTATACTCCCCTACACCCCTGTAACACTCACCTAAATCTGAAAATTTTACCCAAACATTATCATTAGAGGGCTTTACTCGTGGTGCAAGATGACTGCTAAGATGTCCTGTGTGGGAAATAATCCATTAGTATGACATTAACACACCTGACTAAACTGAATATAAAGACCGTCCTCTTACCTAAAAGCACATATATGTCTGCATTACATACGTCACTACTTATCTCTGAAAGCAGAAGAAGAAACCATAAAGTGGTTTTTGGTCTCTGCACTTTGATAGATGCCAGAAGATACAGCTATTGTGGTCTTGAGTGCTTGATAGTGTTAAATCAAATGAGATCTTCTCGAACGGCAGTCGTTTTTAGCAAAAGGCACTTTAGATGGGCCAGCCGATAGGGGTCAAGGTAACGGGAAATGTGCGGGAGGGGAGTGAAGGACGCAGAAGCAGCAGTCGGACACTCGTGCCTGATGGTGACTCAGCTTTGGCTCCTTCACAGACATCAGAGGAACATAAATTATCATCTTATCGGCTTATTCCCAAAAACAGCAAGCAGAAGGAGAGTGTTTGATGAGAAATGCCCACGGTATATGTGGGTGGGTGGGTGTGTTTCTAACACGGAAAGACCTGATAAACAGATAAATAGAGGCAGATAATTCACAAAATGAGTAATTATCGATTTAGTAATTTTAGGGCTGGTTTTACCGGTTTGCATAGGCTACGCTTATTCTGATTCTAAGAAACTGTCTCTAAACATGTTGTATTTGACTCAGAAGTTTTGCATCTGATGCTTTCAACCACAAACAGCCCTTTTAACATAGCTGAGCACGTTTCAATCCATTTTGCAGATTTTGTAAACGTTTATACACACACACACAAAATGTGGACAAAAAGTGTTCAGAATCTGTGCTGGTTTAGATGGGCTCTTTCTCTCTGTATGTACCTTGCAAAGCGAGCTGAGGTTAAAACCGAAGGACTGGGCGTTCCGCGAGCCGGCGTTCATGAAGTTCCCCATGAGCAGAATGAGTTCCAGAAGCCTGCTGAATGCTTTACTCTTCTTCATCTCGTCGCAGGCTGCGTTTACCGCCATGATTTCCGGATGCAAGTTACTCACTTGCTCTTCAAACTGCAGCTTAAACAGGATGGAGTTGAGCCTGGGCCTCAGACGCTTCACACTGCTCATCTGGAAGAGCAGAAAAGATGAATGGATAAAGTTTGATCTGCTAAAAAAAATATCTTGAACTATATTAAATTATCAATGTAATATGTTAAATATTTTAAATATAATACATTAAATATAACTGCTCTTCAATAATGATAATAATATGTGTAAGTGTAATTTTCAAGTCTTCACACGTGCATACTTTATGTGTGTCTGTAGTGTGCATTTATGGGCTAGGGAGAGGAGGGGGTAGAGCAGGACACAATTCGCCCCTATAAAAGAAAATTTGCTATCACAAATTAAGGGTGTAATTAAGACACTCAATACGAAGATTTGATTAATACGTCTAGAGCTGTTTTCCGTAATCAGATATCATCTCTTGTACATGCACGCACACTGCAATCAAGAGTGTATGAATAAATCCATGGAGCATTTCATTCTTGAAGACAAATGACTGTGGTCTAAAAGCGCATCAAATCTAAACAAAAACTAGATGAATGATGGAAAGAAAGAAGAAAATGAGAAGAGAAGGTAAAGAAAATAGGGAAAAGCCAAATGCCTAATTTATGTGTGTAAACATTCAGCAAACTTGTAGTAGGCTTCTTCTGTGCGTGTCAGGCAGCGCTAATCTGCATCTACATTACTACAGTTTTTCGCAAAACTGCAATAGAAACGGGGTTTTCGCATTTACAGGTCACATGGCATATGTCATGTGATCATTCTTCAATGTATTATAACACTTGTGCATGTTCGTTCTCGAGTTTAAGGGGCTTCTCAGCTTTCCCTGCCATTAATGGGGACACCTGATTTCTAGTGATCATCGTCATCTTGACTACAGAGACTGTCTCTGCATTTGATAAATAAACAATTCTCGTCATTATACATTACCATCACTGTGTTCTCCTACTTGATAATGTTCAGTGCTTTGCTACGATCTGTATTGTTAAATGCACTATATAAATAAAAGTGACTTGACTTGACTTAATGCTTAGACAGTTTGAACTGCACCCATCTGCTGTGCCATTTGGCTCTGATACAGACAGTCTGTCTGCAGCTACTCGTCCTTTCCAGCCTCGCCATGCATGTTTCTTAAGTATCTGTCTGTGCTGCTTCTGTAAGGATAGATATATACGCATCTCGCCAAAAATCATTGCTATGACTTGGCGCTCTATAAGGTTTAGGTTTTAGTCGCATTAAGTTGGTTAATGGAACAGCTGTTATTTCGAAATACTTTATCGCCATTTATCAAATATCGCAATATAATAATAATAATAATAAAATAAGTTTTGCGCAAATCTGCAATGGAAACGCAGCTAGACTAGCCATAAATGTTTGAGAAAGATTTGTACCCTCCCTTCATATTAAAAAAAAAAAAAAAAAAAAAAAAAAAAAAAAAAAAACCCGGCAGGAATTACTCAGAGTTTCTAAAACACAGCAAAGAATTATCAAGGTGGTTCAGCGATGCTGGAAATCACATAATAGTTCCTGTATATGAAACACTTTAGGGACTTCATGACACCAGACATGAGGTACAATGAAAAAGGACGAACTGTATATTAATATATATATATATTTTATGCTTTCAATAACGGATCAATGATGAGAAGCTGGAAGTTTTGCAAACATGTTATCTTACAGAATCTGAATTGAAAGCTACCAAAGGAAAAAAACAAAAACAATTCAAAAAAAGAAGAAGCAGTATTACGTTTTTTTTTTTTTTTCACGTTATGTGACATTTTTGAAAATATTTCTAAATAACAAAAATTGTCAAATCATGTAGGGCAGTATTTGATCTTAATTCATCTGAATTCGATTGGATCATGCTAATTATGATATTATTGGTAATGTATCCTCCCACCCACACAGCCTTGGTTCCCTCAGTAGAACTTACTGCACTGAGACAGAACATCACAACATGTTTTGTTGTGCACTGATGAATAGCATATAACAAGACCTGAGAAAAGAAATTAAATAAATAGCAAATAAATAAGGTCAATATTGACATTATGTTTGTCCTAGACATTTTACTTTTCAATTAGAGTGGCATCTTCATTAGTGAATATTATCTTTGATCAGTGATGGAAGCCTGTTCACTGCCTAGTTTAAAGTAATACATTATACGAACAAAGAAATCATTCATATCATTCATAGTTTTTTTCCCAATGTGGTCACATCTGTCCTTGTGGACTATTCAGCTTGTGTCCATTACTGTCTATTGTGAGTGTTATTTAATTTGCCTACTAATAATGTCTATTTATATGCTTCTTAGACCAAATCATATTCCTTGATTAAAATCATGTTTTGTTTTTTTTCTTCTCTGAACCAAAATGTGGCATTTCTCATTCCATCTCAAATTATGTCTTATGTTTAATAGCATTTTTACATTTTTTTTTCTTTTTTTTTTACTTTTTTGTTATTGTTTCACAAAATAATTAAATGATTTTCATTCAACCTATGTCTAGTACAAGAGTATAGCAATAATATATATACTTAAGCTTTTGAAAATAAGACATAAATAAATAAACAAATGAAAAATTATGTTCAGGGTGCTATTTAATTTGGGGGTTGGTGGCCCCCTCTGGTCTATGCATCCCTGTCTCTGCTGAAACTCTTTTTTTTTTCCCAGTGGGAATAAAAATATCCCACAACCCACTCTGATGTCCCAATCTAAATCAAATGACCAGCAATTCATGCTTTGTAGTCCCGATCTGAATCAAATGATTCGTGACATGTGATCTGATTGGAGCTCTTCAAAAAAGTGGATCATTTTGCGACACAATGGTTTAACTGATTCTGAGTTTCAAAAAGCTCTGTTGTGTTCTTTGCTTGCTTTCTCTATACAATTTATTTGTTGTCTGAATAAACGTGGAAATTAAATCATTACAATTAGCATGCCTAATGTTTTAGCCTCCAATATTTTTATTAAACTGCAATCATGTTAAATACAGTTTTGGTTGAGTTAAAATTATGGCTGTCGATCGATTCAAATATATATATATATATATATATATATATCACAATTAATCACGACTGTCATGAGTTAATGTGCGATTAATTGCAATTGAATCATATTTTTCTGTTCGAAATGTAACCTTATATTAATAATATATTCTCAATAATATATATTGTTTTCATTGATATATGTTCTGTGTTCAGACAATAGAATTAATATGAAATATTGACAAAATCACCCATTAAGACATAAGACATAACACGCTCTACATTTCAAGATGTTAATCTCAAATAGCCCACACATAAGAGGAAGACAATAGCTGTCAAATCAAACTTTTCTGCAGCCATTAGTCCAGTTTTTAGTATCACAAGAATCCAGCAAAATACATTTTATGTTTTTTTTTTCTTTGTATATATAATTATGGCCACTAAAAGCATTATTATTTTTGCAGTTTTAATACACATTTATTAATTTAGGTTTTGTCATTTTAGCCAAACCGTTTGAATGTACCTTACCCACATGCATGTGTTGTTCACAAAGTACATTCAAATCCATCCACCCACAGGGAAAACAGCATGATACCAGCTAAACTTTACTGCAGAGGTAAGACTTTCAAATCAACCTTTAAAGTCCAAATTCAAATGCACCTGCAGATGGGAGTGGAGGTAACACTGTGGTGCCTGCCACTCAGCATGTGACAGTATTCAGAGGGGAACAACTTTCTAAGTGTTTCAAGTATTATTCTTTATCAGGAAGCTAAATCATCATTTCACACAACCACCCAGAGTGCCTGCTGTACAACAGAAGCTTTTCAGTGTGTGTGTGTGTGTGTGTGTGTGTCCCAGTAGACCCTGAATACACTCGCTACATCTCTAGCGTATATGGCCTGCTGGAAGACTCAATGGGAAACACACACACACACACACACACACCTGTTTAATCTTTCTGCCTGTATTGTCTGGCTGAGTTAGTTTGCCTGATTTAAACTTTTTTCTTTTTGTGCACCTTGAACTAAGACCTTGTATAAAAAAAAGACGAGTGGGGGGGATGCTGTTGCTACGGCAACAGAACATTTCTCTTCTCTGAGATTTTCAGTAAAAGGGGTAATTCTTTACGCTTAGCTACACCTGACTAAAGCGAAACAGTTTATCAGGAGCTAAAAATACCACATGCAGCCATTATAAACATTTATTCTGAGAAACAAAGCAGATGGCTGAAATAAAAGGATCAAATTCGGCACATGCACACGCTTGCACACAATCACCTTGCATCATTTTCAATCAAGTTCCCAAAAGGCGCATGCTATGTTTTATGGTCCACTTAGCAAGCAGCAAACAAAGGGTTCAAAGTTCTGGCTCCAGAAAAGAATAAAGAGTACAAAAACTGCTTGCAATGGCACTATGGAAGATTAAGAATTCCCTTTGAACTGGATAGTTCTCTGAACTGCAAATGCATCATTTCCTGATGCCCACGCTTGCATAAACCACAGTTCCATATGCCTCATTATATAATAAACACCCCAAACACAGTAAAAGGGCACACTGTTGCATGCAGCGATTCCCTCGTACCTTTCTTTCACTTCTGCTTCATTTTTAAAAAAAGCAAGACCCCTTTCTCTCATTCCAAAATCCCTGTTGTCTTAAAAAAAAATTCAAGTGTAATGAAACTTTGTGAGCTGCTGTCAGCTAAACTGGCGACTGACAAATCCAAACGGGAGCAAAAGACTAAACTTTACACGTCTCAACAGAGAGTTAAGAAAAGCT
Source organism: Enteromius paludinosus (assembly GCA_032361165.1). Lineage (NCBI taxonomy): Eukaryota > Metazoa > Chordata > Actinopteri > Cypriniformes > Cyprinidae > Enteromius > Enteromius paludinosus. Next base: position 8,374,283 of record JAUMHQ010000066.1, read on the forward strand.
CTGAAATTGATCTCACACATTCTGAGATGAGTTTTCAAAAAACGTTCAAATATGAGAAAAGCATATATTATCATCATACATAACAACTCTGGAACATACTGTATAAAAGCAGAAAATTACTATTAAAATTCACACAGTGATATCTAAAACAAAGCAAAGGACTATAAAGCTGTTATAAGTATCAAATGTGTTAAAAAATTATTTTATATTAAGAGGGATCAAACTGATAATTTGGTAGCTCAATTAAGGGGGCATTGATATCACAATATTTTCATGTTATGGCCGCTCAATAGTGTTATTAAACGATTAGTGTCATTAAATTATTGCGAGTGTTAGATAATGACAAATGTAATTTAAATGCACAAATAGGGTCGATTAGCACAATTAACTGAATTGAAGAAACAATTTTATTTAGATAATAGTTAAGACAGCTAGTCATGGAGGAAATACTGTTTTTATTTTTCCCTTCTATGTTAGTTCCAGTGTGTGTAGATAAGTTTGGTTTCTTCCAAAAGGTGTAAGTAGTGGCACTTTTTACAACTTTACTCCTGCTCAAGTGGAAAACAATGCAGTGCTACAAGTCAAACGAACATATTTTGTGAATATCAATTCATTATTTAAAACCTTATTTACATTCACTAAGGGCCTCAGCAAGAGCCGTTTAATAAACTATTAACTATTATTAATGTATTAATGGAGTAACAGTAAAGATAGCTAAGAGATTCATTTAAGAGATTAAATCTTTTGTAAAAGGACAATCACAACATCGACTGGAGAACAATTTTTAATAAAAAATTTATTGATGAATTCTAACTGGACATGTCACTAGACTGAACAGTACATTCATATGAATACCATTCAAGACTCTGTGTGTGCGGGTTTATGTGGTTTATGAGGACACAAATTTGTATAATGACATGGGTATGACATAGGTATTACAATAC
>JAUMHQ010000066.1:8385642-8396702 GCA_032361165.1 Enteromius paludinosus
TGAAAGTCACCATAGCTTGTAGTTTAGACTCCAACCCAACTTTGTCGGTAGATTAACGGCGATAATTTTTTTATCGCAGCGCGTTAACGCCGATAACGGCCCACCACTAATATATATATATAATATAATAATTCTTTGGTCATTTTTTTGGTCACTTTGGTCATTTTTTTTGGTCAGTTTTTTTTATGTTTAAAAAAAAAAAAACATCAACCAAAGCTAAGGGTCACCTATATGTCATTCTCCCTTCACATTAAAACATATTTAGCACAATTAATTAAATTTACAAGCATACTGCTCAATAATAAATAGATAATGCATTTTTAAAGCAAGCATCATAACCGTGTATAATGCATACTTAAAATCAAAACTAATCATTAAATTGTATACTACAGTATATGTAACCTAGGGACCCTTGTTATACAGCCCGAGATCAGAAAAAATGTTTAAGATCACTAGATAATTTATGAAATAAAGAATTAAATAAAAAATGAATTTTATAATATTGAATGTTCTTCTATACTCTCTCAAGATTAAAATGAAAATGGTAGGGTGAAAGCTTTAACATGGCAGAGTCCATTAAAAGCATGTGTTACCTGCGAAAGCCTTGTGTTCACTCAAAGGAATACAATTCTCTCCGCAGTGTTAATGCACATATTCTACATGCCCCAAAAAAAAAAAAAAAACACACACAAAGAGAGTGGGGAGAAAGAAAAAAAAGCAAACATTTCATCCAGTTTTTCCCTCTTTATTTCATTCTCTCCATCAGGGCGCGATAAGTGGATGAGAGGGAAAACAGGTCTATTATCAATTCCTCATTGCAAAAACGGAAAGGACGAAGCGTGGATGAAAAATCATCTTTGCAAAATAAAGTCGCGGCTGCAAATGTATTTTAAACGAGCCGGTACATTACGCTACTGATGTAAGAGCCTCACACGGCAAATTGTAAATAAATTGCGCTGCTTTTATTACGAGACTGCAGCAAGCAGAGAAAGAGAGAGAGGGGAAACAGGAAAGGATATTTGGAAATAAAGGAAAAATGGAAAAAAAAAGTGTGCACAACAGTACTGCTGAGCTTCACTCTGAGAGAAAGAGCTTCATAAGAGTATATGAGATCAGAAGTAGATCATTCACTGTCTAATAACACTGTTTGCCTCCACACACACGCTCATCATTTATCACTCAACATCAACATCAATTTAAGCTCTATTACCCATGATCCTTTCTGACTAATCAACAGCTGGGTATGACTCCTGCTAACCTCTTTGACCTCTACTTTATCAATTGCTTTGAGTGCACACGCACACAAAGGTGACAATGAACAAAAAGCAACACTAAATCACTACAGTGACCTCAGAACAGAAATTATTCCTCCATCTATTGAAAACGAGGTTCTTTTCCCACAGGTTTTGTTAATTGATATTTGCAACAAATGATCTTTCAATTCCTTCTTTACCTGACCTCAAACACTTTCAGCTGGAAGGATCATTCATCTCATCACTAGTTCATTTCTTTTTGATTACAAAAGCAAACAGGCATCATTTAAACCTCACTTAGTCTCGGATATGATTGTCACTTAAGAGGATTTGATGATGGACACTCATGATTGAAAACTCAACGGAATAAAAATAAATAAATAACAAATAAAAAAATGAGGAAGCAACAGAACCACCTTGAAAGGCATTACCGTAAATATTTCATGAAACAAAAATAAGGCTCAAAGTTTAAAGATCTGAAAAAAAACATTTAAAAATGTCATGGGTCTGTAAGATATTTTAGTGATTTTTTTTAAATGTCTCCTATGCTCATTTATTTGAAACAGCAATATTGTGACAACAACAACAACAACAAAAAGCATTGTCTTATGTAATACAGTATAAAATTATATTTATCTTTGTGATGGTAATAAATCATTTTCGTTATAAGGCTCATCAAAAACATATTTTTCACAGACGAAAACAAGACAATAACGAACTAAAACTAATTTTAAATGACAAAAACTATGACATTTTCATCAACAAATACAAACAAGATGAAAATGTTAGGGAGGGACCGTTTGGGATAAGATTCATTTAGAACTAATCTGCTGCATGGTTCGGCGGTTAGATGTGTACAACTGTATCATAAACTATTGATCTATCCTGCGGGACATAAGCTAACATACACTTGCTGCACATCTTCAAAAAACGTTCAAAAAGGTCAATATTGTATGTGGGATTAAGAGAATAGCATGTATGTGGATAAATCTGACTATGCAGGAGAGAACTCAATTCCATTATTCATTTATACAGACTCAAAACCTTATCTACTGAGCCACTGCATTAGGGTTGGGTCGATAGACATCACGACGCTGAGCCGGCATCGCGATCCTCCGCCCCGCGGCAGCAGCAGCAGCAACCAGCTCGCGAAAAACACACTTAATCTATGGCGGGATTGGCAGCAAATTATGCCATTAATAAGCGAGTGCACCACTGATGCTGGCGAGTTGGTAAATAATTCCTGCGAGAGGAAAACAGATGTACATGCGAAGAAACGGAGCCTGCGAGCTCATTTCAAACCCTCGCACGCGATCATCCCTGCGCTCGATCTTCTCTCACCTGTTTTGTCAGTCGTGGGGTGGGGCTTGGTGTTTTAGTTACAACCCCCCCCCCCAACACCCGCTGCCTACGATGATGTCCATCACAATGTTTCACATTATACATCGTACGATGCCAAACTGGTCGACATCGCCCAACCCTACACTGCATGGAAAAAAGTATGAATCAGTGCAAATTAGTACTGAATTAGAAATACTGTTTTATTAATTTTTGTAGTAGCCTATTATGTACATTCTACTAAACCATAGTAATATCCAACTTTTGATTTTGACAGCTTGCCATAAATACCTTTACAGTTCTGTGTGTACATGATATGGCGATAGATTTACTCGATGAAACGGTCAAATGCTCTTGAAGTAACCCCTCGGAGCAGTTTTTCCATGTAGCCTACTGTATTTATGTCCTCGTTTATTGAGAGGCAAGACGTTAATATAACCAGAAGCGTCAAGTGCAGGTTAGTGTGCTAGTAAACAAAACCACATGTCTGATGAGATTAACCACTTTAGGTATCGAAATTGGGTACGAGACGTTTTTTGATACTCTGTTGTATCGAGACAATTGGGTCGGTACCTAAAAGCCCTAACCGATCATCTCAGCATTATTTGACGAACAAAGTTAATAAAAATCTTTGTATGTACAGTACAGCTGCACGACACCGTTTATGAGCAAATACGCAGGCCGTAACCTGTATGCTTATGGCAGCCGGAATAAATATGCAAGCAGTGTGAAATAACAGTGGCCTAATAGCAGGTCCCTCTACAATAGAGCCAAAGACAGATTTAGGAAGACAGTACGAGCGTGTGTGTGTGTGTGTATGAGTGAGATGTGAGAATGGAGCATCCTGCTGCTATCACCCTGGGGTCCGACACAAAAGAGCCAAACTAGATTAAAGGCTTTAGAGGTAATTCTGTCAGCTAATTTCAACACACAGTAAATGAATGTGAGCGTGTTGATGAAGCAAGTCCATTTTTTATTTCATATATAACAGCCAAATGAAAATGGGCGAGTGTGACTGATCAAGAAAACGGACTGAATCCCAGTAATAACTCTTCTCTTACACACACAAACAGCTGAGAACACACTAAAGGACACACTCTATCTGCAACACCCTATTATAATGTGAATAGCTAACACAGTTGTAGACATCACCCTGCTTGATGATCTCATTTAAGTCCTTTTTTTCTTGTGGCATCACTCTGAAGAAATTTCTCTGTTCTATTTCCTGATGGCTATTTGTGGCTACTAAGCGGTATTGTCTCAAAAAATATAAAGTTAATTATAGCGTCACCTTACTGTGAAAATGAGGGGGGAAAAAAGTATGCCTCTAATACCTGACTTTCAAAACTCGCATTGTTTTTTTTCTCTCCTGTCTCTCTCCAACTCTGTTGCCCTGGTCATTTGTTTGGGATTTTTCCCCATCTCTTTTAGCTGGTTCCTGGCCTGTTGTTATGCTACCTGAGAGCAGCTCGCCTAATTGGATGCCGCTGATTGCGTAACGGCTGATGGACTAAGGCCAGAGGTAGTCATTTGGCTGCACTTTTCCTGGGGACCATCTTAGTAAGGTGTTTCTAATGCTTCTGGGAGACACAGAAGTACTAAGAGGTCTTGAGCTGTGATCCCTCCACTACAGAAAGCTGCAGGGAAATGCTTCTTGAGAGAAGATGAGAAACAGAGAGAGCCTACATACATGTACCCTGAAAAATATAAGCAAACTTTCTGGGCATTACTGGTCTCAAGTATAACATAAATGTATAACATTTAAGACGCTTTTTGATTGCAGTTGATTAAAATAATCAGCAAGTAAACGGCCAACATCAGGTCAAAGCCTCAGATGTCCAGCTGTGTCTGCATGAGTGACTTTGAAACAAACCATTCTTCACAGGCAGAGATAAACGCTTGAAGGGTTGTAGTCCAATCACTCAGGAGAGGGTTATGACAGCCGTGCTCACTCCAGGGGTTCTTAAGGACTTCATTACCCATTAGTCATCAGTGTGACGGCCCCTGAAGCAGCGGTGGTCTTGTGGAACGTTGTGGCACATGTTGACGGAGTGCTGAGAGAGTGTGTGGAAGTGTTTTAATCCCTGGCCACTCTGGTGGGCCGTCACTGAATCGACCGGGGTGTTAGCATCTGACAGGCTGATTAATAAGGCAAGAATGTGAGGGACCACACTGTCCTCCAACTACTCACACCCAGCTGTGATAAAACACGAAATCAAAAATACTTCAAACCGCAAGACGAGGAGTAGAGGGGCGGTGTTGTCTGAACACACAACTTCTCAATAGTTCAAAAACAGAAACGCACATTTGGTCAGTGAAGTGAACACGACACTAAGGCAATAAAGCCAAAAGATACTAAGAGAAAGCCATAAAAATGTTTGTTTTAGCTGAAACAGACTAGAACTGTGGCAATATCTCCAGGATGCTTCAAGAACCCACCTGCAAAGCTACTGTAGCGACGGTAAAAAGTTTGACCTAAATTAAATCAACATCTGATGTGACCATCCTTTACGTTTAAAGCCATCCTTTACGTTTAAAGATGCACAGTTTTTCAGGCACTTTTGCAGGTAGGTTTACTTGAAGCACCATATAATATAAAAACCTACAATCCACCTCTAGTGAATGAATGTGTTTGTGTTTGCAGCAGTAATCGGTTCATACACAGTAAGAACAGCACATACACATGGAGTGATTGGCAGAACCTCGTACTTGATTTCATGGTGATCTGGAAAACAATGGAAATGTATTTGGTTATACATGTGGGATATCTTGGCGGTTAGACGCCTGATTACTCTTGGCGAAATGAAAGCACTTGCTTGATTTCACGGGTGTAGGCCAACACCAGTGTCTGAATCCGCTCTCAATCGTGGCACAAGCACGAATAAAGAGAGGGAGAGAAAAAAACAAATCATGGAGTGAGTAAAACAGCTCCCAGCGTGGCTCATTTCATTATAACCTGTAGCTGATGTACATAAACAGCACGTCCATGAATATAATGTGGACTAAACATGTTTTTTGCTGCTGCGTTTGAAAATTAGGCCTTCATTGCACTTCTCTCTTTAAAGGACACCGGTGTCGTCTGGATGAGAGATCATGTCCTAGTTGCCTGACCTGAATAACACACATATACACAATTAGCAGTGCTTGAAAAGAGCCGAGGCAGATGAGGCAGAGAGAAAGAGTGGCGTAAACGAGACTGAGTGGATGCCTCTAATAATGGGCTGTGCGTTTCTCGTCCATTAAGCCTGCGCTTCTCAATTGGAGGGCGTGTGGGACGGCAGAGCAGCGTCCACTGAAGTGTTCATCAGTCTTCGGTGATCTAATTAACATGATAAGATGTGCCGTCCCACGGCTGTACCGAAGGTAAACGCAGCAACCGGGCAGAACGAAAGCCCTAATCACACCGCTGCTCAAATGTTTGCTATCAGATCCCCGATAAACTTCTCCTACAAGGTATGATGGGGCAATTACAGTCACAACACTTGGCTGAATTAACAAATAATAGAGAAGCAGCCATTGATTAGATTAAAATTACCATCTGTTAACAGTGAGACAACACTGATCGGCGCTAAATTGGAACAAAGGCTAAGCACTCAGCTCGGATATACAAATCCATCTATCTATAATCATAGCACATGAACACACTCCAGTCGGTGAGGTGTGCAGGCGTGTGTACGGCGAACAAGAGAGGTGATCCGCTCTCGACAATCAAGGGTTGTGATCACATCGGTGAGCACAAGCAGCCACGCCGAACCCCAGGCGCTCTGGGACGGAGAATGCAAGAACTGGGTTGTGTGAAATTACACTTTTCAATCTATCCTCTTTCTCTTCTACCACACGCCATCATGCAGAGCACCGCACAAAAAACGAGAAAAGGGCTGTGCAAATTTCAACATGGTCTTCTGTTCTGCTGGCTGTTGCTGTTGTGGTTAGTTTGGGGGGGGGGGGGGGCGTAAATGGATTGACTCGGGAGGTTTTAAAGCCCTGTAATGACAATCTGCACCAGAGAAAAGCATTTAGTGTGATTTAAATACGCTCTCCACAGGCTGAGCTGTGGCAGAGGTGAAGATTTTTACAGCAAATTTTTTATTTTAACTAAAAGTGGGGGGAAAAAAAGAACTTCTGAGGCATCCTTGATCAAAATATGAACGTAATGAGATGCAAAGAGAGCCAAGGGTGAATTCCAGAGGTGAAATACATAAATAATAATTCATTTTTACGGGCCTAGTGCAAGTGCTAGACCAAAAATCAGAGAGCAAAAAAGGCCTGCCAGTCTATTTTTCACCACGTCTTCAAAATCAACAATCAATTCCCGAGAACAAAGGTGAATCACTGTCTGGAAAATCTGGGTAACCTATGACAACCTTGTCTGTCTTTTGTCTAGAAGGAGCAGAGACAAGAAACAGCATTTTAGTATTCCCTTCATTCTTCAAAAAATGCTAAATCCTCCTATTCTTTTCGCTCCGAGGTGCTTTGAGGTTGACCTTGAATCTATGAGTCGTATGCGCAGGGAGTGCGAATGGCACAGTCGTCGGGGGGCAGAGGTGCGAAAGAGGCAGGGAGTTTGGCGTGAGGCCTCTCTGATGCTGCATTAGGGATGCAGTTCCACATCCCGCAAAGCCAAAGGGAAATAAAGGTAGGAAGGCTATTCAACAGCAACCAATTTAGAGGCCTCCAGGAGAGCCAGAGAAGGGGACGAGTCTTAAAAACCCTGCCCCCTCGGAAATCCATCTTGGTGCGGCCATCTAATAAACAATTCCATTACCTGGCTTCCCCAGGTGAAATTAAATGTCATGGTTAAGTGTGACATGGAGAGGAGTGAAATCGGCACAACTCGGCAGAAATTTCATAGCAGTCATTATCTGTGAGGGTCCACACCGGAGCCCGGAGGCACAGGTGAGGGGGTTTCTCGCTTTCTGATTGATAACATGGTCTCCACCGGCGTTTTACGACTACAAGCGACTGTAAAGTCTTACAACTGAGTTCTGAATATTTTGATCACGCCGATCTACCGTTAAAGGGCATTCAAGCTAACAGTGATAAAAATTGCTGGAGGTCACCAAGCCTCAGTAGGTTGCTAGTAAGTGCTCCAGCAGTATCCAGGAGCATTAGAACGTAGTTCACCAACTAAAAAGATGGTTTGAAATAGAAAAACCATTAGTGATGATGGTTTGGTTTACATCAGATTCCCATAATAGATCCAATCAAATCAGCAAAACAGCAACAATATGTAAGTGCTATAACAAGTAACGCAGTACACATACTGTAGCAAGTTTTTTATTTTTTTTTTAAATAGAGTAGAGGATAGAGTAGAGAGCTTGTTGTTAAGTGTTACATTATTAAAATTCCCAACACTTCTTAAAAATCAAGGACCTCAAGTCACTTTATGAAGCACTGCCAGTGTGACTGCTTTTTAGATTGAGATGTTATAGCAGACTTGTTCCCATCACTGTATATCACTTAAACTGGGTTGTACAAAAACCATATGCTTTGGAAGGAGCTGAGTCTATAGTAATTTACCAGATGAATTATAACTGACAGCCTCTTTCAAGAGCTGCAGAAATGTGCGGCGAATCAAAATTATCCAGACACTTACACGGCCTCGATATTTTCACCTAAATGCTTTCATGTACCCGCTTGAGAAGCGTTAAGATATCAAACTGTGCACAGACAGATGTTAAAAACCACATTGATGCATCACCTATAGTGGACTAAATGCTTAAAGAACATAATCACCACCACAAAGTGCAAGCGCTGATTTTCAGATGACCCACTCGATCATGCTGAACGCTTGTTGTTTGAGTCGGGTTCAGTCATGTTTTGTGGCAGCTTATTACTGTAAGTCCAGGCTAAATCAGCGAAGCTCAAAAGGACTGCAGTGCAGAAGTTGCAGTGATTGATGATGGGCCTCTGAGGCTGACAGACTTCATCCCTCTGGCAAAAACACAGGAAGTATCACCAGTTCAACGCTCTTCCGTCTTTACAAAAAGATGTCTTTGAGCATTTTGTTTTTATTTACTGAAAATTAACTGTAAGGGACTCTTCTGAGACAGCGAGAGATCACAGCATTTCCCAATAACTTCTGATGTGTGACTCTACAGAGGAGGCTTGCAGAAGAGTTCAGTTAGTTTCTCCCTCCACTTATGCCGGCTCTGTCCTCTTTCAAAAGCATCTATACTTAACCTCAACAAGCTACACTTATCCTTTAAAATCAATCTCTCTTCTTCCTCGAATGGGTCAAAATTGGTGTCACATTGGAGAGGTGTGATTAAGCACTGGATTTCTGTGTCTGTGCTCCCTCAAAATGAACTAAAAACGAGTGTTGTGCTTCTAAACGACATCAGTTCTAGCAGAACAGCAAAAGAACAGCGATACGTTTTTGGTTTTCAATACATTGAGAAGCAACACAATATAACACTAAATAAGCCTTGTTTTGAAAAGCCATCTTGTTATAGCAGTATTTACCTGATTTGTAAATCAAAAACTCGCTATGACACCTGTTCCACAAAGTAGAACAAACTGCACAGTTCATGTGAATGAGTGATGTTTCTCCGTAAGTGGTCCTGCCCTTCTCTACAGTGGCACTCTGATCAGGCCGTCTGTGTTTGGTCCATGCCAGCTTTAACATTTGTCTGTCTTCATCCAACTGTGCCTGCAATTTGGCCTCGTGCTGGGCTCTCTAAAAATGGCTTTTAATAACTGTCTGAATGGCACAAATATAAACAGATGCTGTTGTCTTCTCATGGCCACCCTGCCACTCAGATTCAGTCTGAGAGGGTGCATGAAGCTAATTATCGAAAAGCTAAAAGCAGCTATGCATTTCTTTGATTGAGATTTAATAAAGGAAAACAAGACAACACTCTCCCATTCTCTCTGAGAGTCTCCAAGCTTGGCATGTAATGACAGGAGTGGGAACAAAGGATGATTTATTTCATTCAAATTTATATATGTATTTATTATTAAACATGTATACTAAATGTTCCTACAAAGCATATTCTTTTTAACCAAATTGCTGTAATGCATATGGTTTATATAGCCATTATGTAAGATGGCATAAATGATAAGCAAAATATTGTTTATTGCTCATCCCTACAAGCAGACAAGATGACTGAATATTGAAATATGAACAATATAAGAGATAGAGAACACGGTGGAGCACATTGAGCAATCACTACATAAGCAGGATGATCCTGACTTCAAAGGTAGAATGCTATTGACCAACCTCTGTGTGAGCAGCCTTGTTTCAAGGTCATGACAGTTCACGTAATTAAAACACAATCTTTCAGTGAAGTAACTGGCCTTGTCTACCTTGATCCGGAGCAATACTGTGCTTTCAATCTGACCTTGGACAAGAGGCCTTCGGCTGTATTGAAGCGCACACAATACTGGAACCCTTAAAAATGGAAATTAATTTTGCAGTTCAAATACTTTGCATTAGCATGCTTAATCTGTTTTCTGTCCAACTCTCAATGGTGAAACCCTTTGATCTGCAAAAACAGTTCTTCTTAACACTGCAGCCATCTTTCAGACATCTCAAAGTTCATTAATTTTACAAAACAAGAAACTTATTTTGATTCATATTCTGATCACTTTTTCTGATTTAGACATAGTTTCTGCAAACGAGAATAGATGAATACATTTTTCTCAGATTAACATTGTAACAGGGTATAGACACAGGCTTCAGTAAATACAATAAAGGTAAAAAAAAATTAATTCAATTTCTCAGTCAGAGTGTGAATGTGAGAAGGGGGAAGACCAAACTATAATAGGTCCGAAAATAAAACATAACAGATTGAATGAATGCTTAAGGCCAGGACAACTGGCCTGTCAACATGCTATTGCAGTTTGCCCAATTCGACATGCTGAATCGTTGTTGGAACTGCGAGAGTGAAAACTCTGATTTGAACAAAAACATAACTGTTACAACAACTGCTGATTTGTTTACATTTTGTATGTGTGTGTATCTCGTATAACCTTGTTTTGGTTTCTACTTTTGAATGATGAATATACTGTACAGTGAGTACAGAAAATATTCAGAACCCTTTCAATTTTTCACTCCGTTATATCGCAGCCATTTGCTAAAATCATTTAAGTTCATTTTTTTCCTCATTAATGTACACACAGCAGCCCATATTGACAGAAAAACACAGAATTGTTGATATTTTTGCAGATTTATTAAAAAGGAAAAACTGAAATATCACATGGTCCTAAGTATTCAGACCCTTTGCTCAATATTTAGTAAAAGCATCCTTTTGATCTAAGCCATCAGTCTTTTTGGGAAAGATGCTACAAGTTTTTCAAACCTGCATTTGGGGATCCTCTGCCATTTCTCCTTGCAGATTCTGTCCAGTTCTGTCAGGTTGGATGGTAAACGTTGGTGAACTGCATTTTAAGGTCTCTCCAGAGATGCTCAGTTGGGTTTAAGTCAGGGCTCTGGCTGGGCCGTTCAAGAACAGTCATGGAGTTGTT
>JAUMHQ010000066.1:8399369-8409655 GCA_032361165.1 Enteromius paludinosus
CAAATGAAGGCGTAGAACCATCTCAAGGATGATCAGAAGAAATGGACAGCACCTGAGTTAAATATATGAGTGTCACACCGTGTGATATTTCAGTTTATATTTTATAATAAATCTACAAAAATGGCAACATTTCTGTGTTTGTCTGTCAATATGGGGTGCTGTGTGTACATTAATGAGGAAAAACAGAAATTATTTTAGCAAATGGCTGCAATATAAGAAAGAGTGAAACATTTAAGGGGGTCTAAATACTTTCAGACAAAATACTTTCAGTGTTTCAGTACTTGCACCTAAAAACGAGCAAGATTTCTGGCTCTCACAGACCTGTAACAACTTCTTTAAGAGGCTCCTCTGTCCTCTACTCGTTACCTGTATTAATGGAATCTGATTGAACTCATTCTCAGTATAAAAGACACCTGTCCACAACCTCAAACAGTCAAACATGTGACATCAGTGGCTCGCAAATAAAGCAAAAATAACAATTTACTCTTTTCCTGTGACTTACGTCTTTAGGCATGATCAACACACCATATACGCAAGCTTTAACATATTTGACATAATCAGCCTTGTTTACATCTGGGTGAAAGCACGCACATGCATTCTACGTAGGCATAATCTATGGCGGTGTGTGCCTAGTAGAAAGCATACGCTTACGCAGTACTGTTCTCTAAAATGGCAGAAGACATACAGTCAGTCATAGTAGATGCTGTCTATGGAGGGACAGATAGCACTCTGATATCATCAAAAATATCTTAATTTGTGTTTCGAAGATAGACAAAGGTCTTATGGGTATGCAACGACATGAGGGTGAGTAATTAATGACAGAATTTACATTTTTGGGTGAGGATGTAAGGATTTGTAAGGATGATCATATTTACAAGATGAACACAAATGAGAAGCCACTTTTCAAGCAGGGGGCAAGCCAATTAATCAATCATGGTGGAAATAAATTGGTATCGGCCATAATTAAGTTTAAATTGTGACTACTTATTATATAATTAAGGATGTAAACATTCTGTATGTTGTTGATAAGGAATAGCTTAAACTGGCCATAAAGCTTGCCAGAAAATACAATTGGCTAACGTGACAGAAGTACAATTCCTGGCTTTAAAATGGACACAAGTACCAAGATCACACTTATAGCACAAACTTCGCCCTTCATTGTGTCTAACTAGCACGAAAAACAATGCACTGTACAAAATGCTGTAAAAAAAAATCATAAACTTAGCAGGAGGAATGGAGGTGTCATACACACACAGCCCCTTGTAAACCCAGCGCTGACAGAAAGGACACGTTGGTTGTGTCACGATGGGGCCAGTTTGACATTTAAATGACTTGTGTGCCCACAGCTGGAGAGAGCTGGCACAACACCAGAGCAGCAGCCGATTGGCTCTGGTCATCAACACTCATCACGGCATTGACAAGAAACGAGGGGGAAAACATGCACCCGCAGGTATGAGGAGAAGACGAGGATGGATGCAGCTTCATTCGGTCTGTGGACCGAATGACCGATGGGAAGCCATCTGCCCTGAAAAGTGAGCTGGATCTATCGTTGAATTTAACTACAACTCAGAAAGTGTGAAATATCTGTCCACTCTAATCTCTCTCACAAATGAGCGTGGACACATGCGCATGTGCGCATTCATCGAGACCCCCGCTGACCTCGGAAAAAGGTTGCGAGTGTAAACATAATGACAATGATGTGAGCTCTTAAATTGATGTGCTTGGGAAAAAAAGAGCCTTTGACATTTAAAGACAAGCTAATGAAGTTAGTCAGAGGCCCCTTCCATAATGGCTGGTACACGGCTGGCCTGTGGGTAAGACATGAGAAATGAGTGCACTTCAAATGGCAAATGAGGAAACGTCAATGAATGACTCATTGGACCGGTGTTGTGTGTTAAAAGACAGAGCAGAAAAAAATAATAATAAATGAAACGAGAGAAATGGAAAGAGCAAGCAAAAAGCAAACTGACCTTTGGCTCCTGTTCCAGCAAGCGGACAGCAGGGCATGCAGTAAAAGAGAGAGAGAGAAAGAGAGAGGCATACAGTAGTTGGTTAGAAGCAAGCAGCCATATGGACTGTCATGCTTTATACTGAAATAAAAACTCTGAGCTGGGAGCTAAGTGAGTTAGCCAGTTGTCCGTCTGCACCATGTAATTCAGTTAAAAGGCTATTAAAAAGCTCTAATTTACCCCCGTAGACAGTGCAGGGAGGATATATATAAAAGCTGGGACTAGAAAAGCCATCCCTGGTGCCGCTATTCCAACTAAGATTACTGAACAGCACAAACTTGTGTATGGCAGCACACACTTTCTGATTACAAATGTTACAGGAAATTCTCAGAAACAGCTTGACTAAAGTGATGTACGGCAAGTTCGTCTGGCATCCTCAGTGGGGCTTTCTGAACAAACGCACTCCTTTACCTCTGTACCTGTGCTAAAACAAATGCTCAGAAAATTACAATTAGATTTCAGCATCTCTGGGGATGGTATTAAAAAAGGGGGGATCAGGAACTCGCCAGAACTGCGTCATTAGCCTCTCTTTAATTCACGATTAGAGTGATAACCTGCAGGCCAAGCTGGACTGATTAACTCGTGCTGACCTGCTCTTATTCAAACTGCCACCTGGGAGCCCAAGTAATCAGAAGACAGACAGGAGTCATTTCAACATGCTACATGAAATCATGAGGCAAAATAAAAGTCTCTTGCGCACAGAAATAATTTGTGCTTATCTACACTTTTCAACTATTGCACACAATTTTATTATTCTTTTTTCTTTACATTTACATGTGTTTAAATAAAAACGGAAATTCTACTCAACCTGATAATATGATAGTCCATTTCTGAACTACTTAATTTCTTCTGTGGAACATAAAAGACAATATTTTGATCAATGTTAAAATTAATGTCGATGGGGTATATATATAACAAAATTAATAATATATGGAACTTTTTCACCTGTCTAAAGATAAAAAAAAAATTCAAAACAGTTTTATTAATTAAATACAAGATGAAAAACCTAAATGATAATTAGAAACAAAATAACAAACAAAATAAGTACTACAATTACTAAAACTAAATTAAGATAACTAAACTACAATTACAACAAAATTGAAAACATAAAAACAAAAGTGAAATTAAAATATGAATACTATAATATTACTTAAATGCTAAAACATAATAAATACAACTAGACTGATATATTTACATATTGTTTGAGTCCCTGCTTAAATACAAATCAACAGGATCAAATTTATTTATATTTTCCCAGTTTTATCATTTCCAAAACACAGAAAAGTAACTGTATACTTCGAAAATAATCTAAGAGATTTCAGTATCATTCATTTGGGGCTTGTTCAAATCCATAGCCTAAAGTGTGAGTAATAGTAACAGTCATGCCACACTTACAATACAAATGAACTGCCTTTTGCTACCGTTAAAGGGGCAGAAGGTGACTTCAAGCCTGAAAAAAATGAGCAGGTATACAAATAACGATGAACAATTCAGATACTGAATTCTTGGTGACGAATAGCCTCCTCAGATCCCCTGAGTTGTGCTTTACAGTTTTGGAGGGTGGACGAGTCCATCTCTGCCTGCGTATCTTTCCTTGGTGAGATTAACAGTGAGGCCGTGTCTCCCACATATCAGCCTGTTATGAAGACTAAAACTCCTCCTGCAGCTAAAATAAACCCAGATTTCCCACCCCAAATGGTTGCGATGAATAAAACTGCCACACGAAGAGATGCAGCGAGCCAAAAATGCAAGGAAAACAAACCAAATTCATGCCTCCTGAAAGTTTTTATCTGATCAAAGGCTGTTTAAAATGGCAGTCTCATTGTCCCATGGTGAGTATATCACGGCAGACAGCACTGAAGATCTCCATCAGCAAAAGACACCTCAGGGAGCAGAAAATGAGACCGGTGCGTTGGAGGAACGAGCCACAATGAGCAGACCTGTCGGTTTCCCTGAAGAGAATGTAAAAAAGTTCTACCTCTCCGTAGAGGGATGTTTTTCTTCTACCGTTTGGAATTGATTATTTCCAACTCTCAATTCACAGAAACACGAATGCCTTCATTAATTATTGAGTTCAGAGCAGAGGAAATAGTGCTCATTTGCGCCAGGTCAAGGTCTATCGGCTGAATAAATGCAATACTACAAAGAAAAGCCTCCCAAATCAGCATAAAAGGAGATTTAAATGTTCGTCAGGAACATGAGTGACTATACCCGAAATCCAAACATACAACCTTGAAGGTGAGAAAAGTCTTCACATCTGGCTCCCAAGACAACTGGAGCTGGGTTCATAATATCAGCGGTTTCATTTTACTTGTTTTTATCAGATATTTGGCGCGTATGAGTGTGCGTCACTGTCTTTGTGCATGTGGTTTAGGGACCCGACTAGTGCCCTTGTCAAGGTGATGTACTGCTTTGATTGGATCACAAACACCCTCTCTATTCATACCAATGCGCTTGCCGCCTCTGAACCACTATGAGCTATGGGACATGAGTTTAATTCTATTCCTCAGAGAGAGAAGGCCAAGCAGTGGCAACGCATCTATAATGCACAGACCTTCCTCTCTGCTGGAGACTTTCCCGGTCATGTATTATCTGTGTTTTATGGGAAAATTGCTTTATGCGAGATATGAGATTTAATCGGGAGGCAAAAATAAGCTAATGTAGCTTTCCTGTTATATGTTTTGGTCAGCGATAATGTCACAAGACTGCAGTAAGGCGAAATAGAAAGCGTGTGTGGGGTTTCAATAAGAAATATGCTAAGATGAGAATAACATCCTCCTCCTTTATCTCCCATTTTTTCGTCCCATTCATAAGGGATACTAACATTTCTGATAATTAGGTGACTGACAGGAGTATTTTGAAAATAACATGAAACAACACTTGCAACCCAGTTTACACAGGTATCTGAATTGGCCATACTTGCAGGAAATATGTATTAAGAAGGGAGGAGGGATTTGATATATCTATTGGGAATTGATCAATACAGCGCAAAGCTGGTGATGCGGAGATGATTTTATCTTAGAAATTAATCCATATTTATTTTGGCCTCTACCGATAATGACTGAAAGTCAAATTCAAGGACTGTTAAATGCACCGTTATGTATCTCAATGGCATTGATTAACAAATATTTTTAACTCCATAACCTGAAATAAAAATTAAAAGATTGTAAATTGCATATAACAGTGCCCTAAAAAATACTTAAGACTATTTGAAACTGAACTGAAATATGTATAAAAACAATAAATAAAAACATTAAGTATATGTTATTATAATCCAATTATATGTATAAATTTAGTTTATATATTATAATTGTTTCATTTTATGTTTTTTGAGCAAAGTCTCTTAAGGCTTATTTGATCAAAAATGCTGTAAAAAATTTATACAATAAGATATTACAAGTTGTAATCCTATTTTAATATATTTTTTAAAAACTGTCATTACCCTAAATCTTCAGTGCCACAAGAGGCTTCAGAAATCATTCTAATCATTCATGTAGATTTGGTTTGAGAAAGATTTCTCATTAAGAATGAATACAAATTTGCAACGATTTCTTAATTTGTGCAGATTTCTTTTCTCCATGTCATGTAGTTCTCTGTCAAAATAGGAAATATAACGAATAATGGGGGGCAGTCGTGGCCTGATGGATAGAGTCGGACCAGTAACCCAAAGGTCATGGGTTTGAGTTCCAGGTCCGGCAGGGATTGTAAGTGGTGGGAGTGAATAACCAGTGCTCTATTCACCTTCAATACCACGACTGAGGTGAGACCCTCGAGCAAGGGACCGCTCCCCCAACTGCTCCCAGGGCGCCACAGCACTGGCTGCCCACTGCTCTGAGTGTGTGTTCACGGTGTGTGTGTGCTTGGTTGTTTACTTGTCACTGCTGTGTGCGTGCACTTGGAGGGGTTAAACGCAGAGCACAAATTCCAAATATGGGAAGCCACAAGTCACATCCTTTTTCTTTCCTAAAAAAAATTAAGTATGTACTTGACATGCAGAAATGCATGCTGTGTTATTAGCTTAATTTTAAAATACACATAAAAAAATAAAATAAAATAAAAAAAGTGTTTCTGAAAAATATTAAGAAATGTGAGATTGCTGACATTTAGCTTATAAATCCACATATTTAACCGGCAACTTGTATTTCTCTGCTGCAAAGTAAACCATAAAAAGCTCATTCTGTTGTGTACCATCTGTATCAACGTTGACACCGGTTCTTAAATAGGTTTTCAGATTTTAAGTCGACCACGATAAGCCAAACTCATTTACACAAACAAAAAACTAAGTGCGGAAGATGAATGACAGGCGGAGAGAAAATCAAATTTCAAGATTCAAGATGCATTTCTGAGAGCCAGTGGAAAAGATGAGATTCTGTAAGTGTTAGCGGTACTTCTGTTTTGGATTTTAGTAGAGTTGGGAGAGATGAGCCACCACAAATCATCCCTTCTGATCTCTCCCAAGCACCAGAGCTCAGCCTCCAGCCGGGAACGATTGATAGTACACATATTTTTCAAGACCGGAAAGACAGAAAAGGAGAACAGACGTGCAGAAAAAAGGTGTGGTGGAGCATTTGGAGCTCAGACTCTATTCTCTAAACTGCACTATGCCTCATAAGATGCACCAAAAGACTTTTAGATTACAGACAGATATTAAAAAGGCTTAAAATGAGTTTTCAAAGTGTTTTCATCCAGCTAAATATTAAAAAGGAAGCTTTTGACACTTGAATAAAGAGTGAGTGCCTTCTATTCCCTTAGAATGTACAGCTCCCATGTCTATCAGAAGAGACGAGCATGAAATTACAGCAAATGAAAGACAGAAAAATTACCTAAAAAGAGAAAAGACAAGAAAAGCAGAAAATTATATATTCATATTTTCCTTTTATACACAAGATGACACATGCTGAGGCGAATTCTAATGTTATCTGAGGTCGAGATGAGTGTGCGCGAGTGTGCGTACGTGTTCGCAACAGTAACTTGGCAGAGCGTCATAATTAACAGAGTGGAAAGGGCGCATTTCATTTTAATGAGCATGGAAATTGGAAATCAACAGCCTTTCCTGAGGCTACATACAGTCCTGGGTGTGAAGAGTAGTATTGATTTACTGTACAGGCTACAATTATCCCTCCCATTTATTAGAGTCTGTGCCCTCTGTCGTTCCCATCTCCTGCAGTCAGAACATCCACTGCCAACATCTCATGATACTAGATAGAGATACACACACACACACACACACACATTCATATACATGTGTGTTTATGTAGATCTCTATCTGGTATAGTTATACACACATATCATCTGCGCGATGCATGCATTCTCATTAAAGCTCAACAACAGCCATACAAACTCAGACAGACATTTTTGGCATTTGTTACTTGAGCGTCCCACCACTAGTGTGGTTTTTATGCAAGCCACGTCACGTTAACATAGTCCAGATTTGAGAAAAAACGCATAGCGAGACCCCTGCATGCTGTTCCATTCCATTGTGCCTTATCAAGTTCTTTTAGAATGCTAGAAAACATTGTCTGCCACCACCCACAACACACATGACAGTTAGTTTTGCACGTGTACAAACCACTCATTTTCTTCAGAAAATGTAAAAATCTTGTTCACCGTAACTTTATGAATACAGTCTCATCCGTTATTGTTTTGGCAATAGAAATGTACATTTCTCATTCCAACAATGTGCAAATGAAAACACTGAGAGAAAGAGCATCAGAAAGTAAGACAAAAGCATCTTCCATGGCGGAAAAACCATGTAAAAAATGACTAAAAGATACAACGGTATTGGTTTGAACTATCCTGCTAAACTGAAGTGATAGAAATGAGAGAGCACATACACGTATATGTATTGTTTACTACACTGCATGTTTGAAATAAACATGTGATGTACTCGTCTTTGAATATATATGGATGATTTTATTGACCAAAAAAATCGAGACAAATAAAGGGAGGTTAAAGATGTGGAAATCTCTCTCATATTCCTCCTCCGCAGGGAACTATGAAATATTAAAGCTGCAGCATTTGGACAGCAGCGTCATGACCCAAGATTAACTTTTAAATAATGTTTTAACATGCTTAATATTTCATCATCTCAGCTATGAAGAAAGCAGTCCATTCAGAAAACCCAAAAATAAAATTATGAACGGATTTTCATTTTTAACTAGAAACTCCACATCAGACACAAGTGAGAAAAGGAAATATGTAAGAACACACACTATTAAAGGGGTTGTACCCATATTAGTTATTTCTTGTAATATAAGTTCATAATTTAGTTTTAGAATTTAGTCTATGATCATTTTCACCCCCTTACAATTAAACAATGTTTTTTTGTTGTTCTTTTTTGTTTCTGACACTATTATCTGTGTGACGTTTCTCACTTTTCACTATTTTCATTAGTCATTTTGGTGTTTCATTGTAGTAATGAGAGAATATGGGACCTCGTGTTTAAATTATATATCTAAAAATAAATAAGGTGTAAAACTGACTTTTTGTAACAAATTATTTTAGACTGATAAGGACATTTTGACTTCTAAAAGTCACAACATGTTTCAGAAGCTACCATACATTTTTCCATGGCAAAAATCACAAAGCAGTTTTCATATCAATAAGCAAAAAAAAAGTGTAATGAGCACAGACTACAAGAAAAACCAAGAAATTGGCTAACTGGTTACATGTCTTACTCAGAAATGTTCACACAACCCTTTGACTAAAAAGGAATAGTTCTCCCAATAATAAACATTCTGGCATATTTTACTCACCCCCAAGCATTCCTAGGTGTGTATGACTTTCTTATCCTCATCCAAGCTTGGTAATGTTGGTGGATGGTGACCATAATTTTGAAGCTCCATAAATCGGATATATTGCAAGTACTGCGACGGAAAACTATCCTATATGCCTTCAGGGGGTTATCACATGTTCTCTGAAGCAGATCGATAAGTTTTGGTCACCATCCACCATTATGTTCATCTGGAAAAAGAAAGACATATACACCTAGAAATGCTTGGGGGTGAATAAAATATGCTGTAACTTTCATTTTTGGGTGAACTATTCCTTTAAAAGACCAAAGCATGACATGTACAGTACAACCCAGAGAGGAATATGTAATAAAAAAAAAAACAACAGAGTTATATGTGATTTAGAATTAGAAGCACTTCACATCTCATGATGATGTGTTATGTGAGCAGTGACGGTCAAACCTTACATAGGCTGAGGTCAGTCAGCCGTATCAGTGTTAAAGCCCCATTCCTCTTTTTTCCCCTTGTCTTTCTGTCTCTCTAACAGAACAAAAACTGCTCAACGAGAACTAATGCCATCCTTTATCCATCCGCACTTGCCTGCCCACGCTCTGCACTTATGTCTATCATTACAGACCCTCGTCACATGCTCCTCTCTCAAACACACAATACTAGTGATGGACACGCAAGTAGCCTCTGAATGAAACAAAAGCATGCGCCACACTAAATCCAATATGAAAGCCATAAGAGAAGTATATGCATGTGCACACACTGATAGGAGCTTCTAGACACTACAGAGTTGATATGGAAAGAGCAGTGGTAAGTTGTCCGCCAGAACCTACGGAAGAACTTCAGCTGACATGGAAGTATTAAACATATATACACGGGTCAAAGATGTTAAGATGTCTGCATCAATTATTTTTTTTTACATAAGTGATTTTATGTCCATAGAAAGCACCCTAATTGTAAGTAAAGTTTCTGAAAAATAAAATGAGAATAAAATTTGGTTGAAATAATGTTATTTAGTGTAGCACAATATTTATGTAAAAATAAAATGCGTATTCTGAGTAGGGCTGGACAATAATTCGATATCAATATATATCGCGATAGAATTGTTTTCAATAACGGTTATATGATTTTTAAACACATTTCCGATATTTCGATATACATTTGAATATATATACATATATATAATTTGATACATTAGCATTTGTCACTGAATGACGTTCAGTGTAGAGGTCCGCATTCCGCATGGTGTAATTTGACAGGGAGCAGGCGGTCTAACAATATAGTGGAACAATTTTCTCATTCTTATTGAGCACCGGTACAGCCAGGGCGGGAGCGGGACTAAAAAAACGATCCCGCGCAGACCTCTAGATCAGTGCTCAGCCATCAGAATGAGCTGAACAGAATTGCGTGATCACAGACACGCTGCCAGCGCTCAGCAGTAGTTGGTCTGGTTAAGCTCTGTCGCGGAAAGTTTTAGCAACAAAACGAGTACCCCTGACCGCAATACAGATGTGGATGAACTAGCTTCCATAAGTAA
>JAUMHQ010000066.1:8429213-8452966 GCA_032361165.1 Enteromius paludinosus
TTGCATATCCCCGCCCATGCTTACCATTCAGAAGGGTCGATGTGCAATCTCAGAACAACAGGTTGTTCTAAAAAATCTTAATCTGATACAGGCTCAAACATATAAGGTTGAATCCCTAACCCCTCCATCGTTCACGCTGGACAGGAGCAGAGCAGTATGAAAGACATCATCTGAATGCTCCACCTGCCATAATGACACCGTAGCACCATTTTGGAGAGAACTGGGTATAATAGCTCTGTGCACTTCATATTCTCCAAAATGGGGCTACGGTGACGTTAATCACCACTACTGTATGTCTCCAAATTGCACTATTGAGATGGCGGTATTTTACATATAGACCTCTGTACAAATATGAGTGATGTAAATTATACTTTTTCAACTATGAAAATATGTCCTTAAGAGTCTTTCAATATTGAGTTGTCTTTATTGCTGCAATTATTCAGAAAAACAAAATTTTGATCTAGTCTCGTCTCATTTCAGGTCTTGATGCTAAATGAAGTGATCTTCACAGCTCTGACTGTCACAACTAAATCCAACCAAGACTTTTTTTTTTTTTTTATCATAATTATGCCTGGATCTTTATATTAATTTGTCTGGATGACATTCTCTCCTCTCATCTTCTCATTTCTTTCATCTGTGCGCATCCCTATCTCTGTCAATCAGTTGTTTAATTAAAATCATTAATCATTCCAGCTTAAACATCTTACTGCTTCTGATTAAACAAACAAATACATCTTATATGGATGGGCAATGAAAAGGTAAGCCAAAGTCATTTACACTGTTTGAAGCAGACCTCAAATTAGAAGAAAAAAGATTGGATTCAAATAACAAGGATAAAGAAAACATGCCAAGAGCATTTGCAAGAAATAGAAGGAATAAAATCCTTGTCAGTGATGATGAATAGGAAGAAGGATCTGCAGAGAGAAGAGTTATCAGAGTGCATCAGAGAGATATGGCAGCAGAGAGGCCAGATCTAACTCTGTGCCCAACCGATGCTGTTTTATTGGCTGCGTTCTCCAAAAGATGTCACGAAGCCAAGGCTCAGAACCTCTCCACTTGGCTCACAGAGTCACTTGCTATTGTGTGTCTGACAAAATAACAAATCTAAAGCCTTAAACCTGAAGGTCAGTTTTAATAAAATATCTAAAACCAATTTCCACCTGTTTGTCAGTGCCATTTATCACCTTCATTTAATACAATTATGTCCCCTACACAAACGCCTCAGCTCAGCAAGAGAGAGTAAGAGGGCAAGGGTGTATCCGTGACTACGCCTGTGCATGGGTTTGGGTTTCTGAGGGGTGCAGGTAAGGGTTGTGCGTGCGAGTCCTCATTCAAGAGAAGTGGGAATTACTTCGGCCAACTTGTGCAATAACAGAAAGTGTGAGGGCGAGGATGAGACAAAGAGAGAAAAGGAAAAACCTGATAACAGATGCAAAAAAAACCTGCACACGAGTCAAAACAAAAGCTGCTTGTCCAAATCAGGAGTGAGAGATTGGCTGACCCCTAAGACGAGGAGGTGTGGGATCTGCATTCACAAGCAGAAATGGGTCACGAGGTGCGAGAAGATTGAGAAAGGGAAAGAAACAACTGATAAGCTGAAGAAAAATGAACAGCACAGACAAACATGTACTTTCCTGAAGCAAAGGAAATGCTGCCTTCATAATTGCTTGTCAGTCAGAGAATTAAATTATTCAATTTGACACAATAAAATGTAATGTGAAGAAAATGTAAAATTCTGTCATAATTTATTCACCCTCATATCGTTCAAACCTGTATGACTAGTATTACAAGTATGTGCTATATTACAAAGAAGATATAAAGTATAAATGTTTAGAAAAATATGTGAGGGTGAGTAAATGATGACAACTTTCATGTGGATGAACTGTTTATTTATGCACTATTTGTGGATGAACAATAACATTTGGGAAGTTTTATGAGGAAGGTGTTTGTGTGGGGAGTGTTGGCATTAAACAACCAGAAAGAACCACAAAGCAACACAGGTTCTCTGAAAATAAATGACACACTTTATCTAAATTAAGAATACAACATACAAAGTTTTTTTTTTTTAAAGATGTCTTGTGTCCACCAGGGATGAATGTATTAAAACAAAATTTACTCAAAACGATAACACTGTCTTCTGTGTTAATTTATTTTCAATTATTTCATTTAAATGAAAGCCAAGCTGAATTTTTGGCAGCCACTACTCACATGACCCTTCCGAAATTCTTCTTATATGCTGATCTGCTGCTTAAAAAATATTTCTTATTATCAATGTTGAAAAACTTTATGCTGCTTATTATTTGTGGAAAACCTTTCTGGAATCCTTGAACATCCAAAAAAACTGAAACAGAATTTTTTTTTGCAGCAGTTTGAAATTCTTTACTGTTACTTTAACAATTAAATGTAATAAAAAAAAATGAACAAGCATCAATAAAAAAAAGAAAAAAAAAGTGGCTTCAGTGATGATTTATAGGTAAATGGTCCACCTGCACAGTGTGCTCCGTCTCCTCTATGGAGGACAGTTTGATGGGGCATGACCGTCTGAACTACAGGCCTATGCTGGAGGGAAAAGCACGAGCATTGCGTCTCTGGGGGGAAACCACAGACACTGTGAGCTCTGTGGAGAGTGACAGTCACTGAGCCAACACACTGCCTTCAGCTGCAACAGCACAGCTAAACACGCTCACTGGAGACAGAACCTATGTTTCCAGCGAGTGCTCTGACCAGTACAGTCTACATCCAGAGCCAAGATGCTGTTTACAGAGAAAGGAGGCACTGGAACGGCAATCTGCACTCAACCACGTGAGACTCTATAACAGGCTATTAGACAAATTGTAAGTGACAGCACGAATAAGGAAAAGCCTGTGTGATGAAGCCATATTGTATCATGCTGAAACTGTTTTACTCTGCACAGTTTTGTAACTCTGAGTCACAGCTTTAAAACCAGTTTAGACAAGAGAGAAAGGCAAAAGTGCTGACATCTGATGGCAGCTAAAAACAAGTACTCAAAACTTCAATTGCCTGGTGGATATCAACAAACAAGTTAACATGCCACATAGAAAATGTATTATATGTGAGCTATCAGTGATAAACATTATTAATGACCAGAAGGGTTCCTGATACATAATGAACTTTAAATGGTTTGATGGGCCATTAGTTGCACAGTAAAACCAATGTTTTACAAAAAAAACTCTGAATTTCAAGAGGAATCAACAGTTTTTTTCTCATCAGAAGGCCTGCAAGGATAAGTTTAAGTTTACCAAAATGTTTCATCTTTAGCCTAAATTAAAAAAAACTAATAATAAAAAATACAAATATATATATATATATATATATATATATATATGTATATATATATATTAATCTTACTTCCATGTTCAAAATTTCCATAAAGTCTGTTTTTCTCCCCTATCATTCCCTTATATCAAAGTGTCCTGCAGCCATCATAGAGAAGAAAACCAACAGGCCTTTCAGAAACATGGCAGATAGAAAGACGAAAAAGAAAAAGAAGCGACCGATTGGGCTAGTCACGAAAGAAATGCTTTCACTCTCTAAAATAACTTGGGTAGAAACTTTTTTTTTTTCCATCCCGGTTCCTGGAGAGAACTGGCAGCCCATTTTATTGGACCCAAGGGAAATTACATGCTTTATATTCCATCTCCCCACACATGTCGGGACAAGAGCACATCTGTCCAGAGTTGACACTGGGATAAATAGGAGGAAGAGGAAAAAAAATAAAAAAGAGCAAAAGGAGTGAGAGACACAGAGGGAGAGAGAGAGAGCAAGAAAGAGAGAGAGGATGAGAAAGTGCTGATGGTTGCACACGGAAGGACTGTGATTTTTATGTGATATCAATAGCCGTTTCAAAACCTAGTGAGCGTAATGTACATAAACAGCATTTTTAAGCATCATAGGCACATTCCTGAGACATAGGCTGTTGAAAACTGCAGGTAACAATTATGCTGTCTTTTTTTGGAAAGATATTTCATTAACTGAACAATCAGTGTGTCATTTAACAACAGTACAATCCAATAAACGCAAGTTTCTCTTTCACAGCTTTGTTTTAAGTTCTGTCAAAAATTAAATATGGTGCTACCCTAAGGTCTAATGGAATCAGTTGCGAGTCACTTTGTTTCATGTGGAGCTGTCACCTATGAAGAACGTTCCAAACCAGTTACAAAAATGGTTCATAACAGCCTTACTCATCATAGTATTTAAAGTAATGCAAAAGTGATGGGCTGTACACTGTACAATGATATCAGGAATTTCTCTACAGTTCACAATAAAAAGTGAGATTTCTTTGTATGTACTATTGTTCTACGGCAGATATTCTATGGCAAGATGATAATGCTGTTAAAGGAGTAGCCAAAAGAAAAAAAGATTACCAACCAGATGCACACAAACACACACTAACTATAAGTCCTTTTCTGACATGTGCTTAAAATTTAACTGAAAATTAGGTGCTGGGCGCCCGGCCAGAGGAGAACTGGGCCCAACTAAGCCTGGTTCTCCCAAGGTTTTTTCCCCCCATTCTCTCATGGATGGGGTTTTGGTTCCTTGCCGGTGTTGCCTCTGGCTTGCTTAGTTGGGGACACCTGAATTCTAGTGACTATCGTCGTCTTGACTACCAAGACCATCCCTGCATTTGATAAATAAATAGTTTAATCTCATCATTGTACATTACCATCACTCTGTTCTCCTGCTTGATAATGTTCAGTGCTTTGCTACAATCTGTATTGTTACAAGCGCTATATAAATAAAAGTGATTGATTGATTGATTGATCTTTCCACTACAGTATATGCCCAGTCCTCGTTTAGGTCATCCCCTTCAATATTTAACCAGTCACTGTCAGTGGAGCATGATGAGGCCTGCCTTAATTAGAACAGGTGTCTTTTTAGAATAATTTAGCATGCTGTTGTGATGAGAGGATGAACTCCTGAACTGACACTCTCACACACAAAAAAAAAAGGAGTGAAGGAGGAGTGAAAATCAATGTCACTCACAATGGTGCACACAGGTAATAGAAACATCACTCACTCGTCCAATCAGACGCCTCGCCTGAGCAGAAGAGGAAGTATATGTATAAATTACGCCCCCTACATATCCTTGGTGTTCATGCCCCA
Source organism: Enteromius paludinosus (assembly GCA_032361165.1). NCBI lineage: Eukaryota > Metazoa > Chordata > Actinopteri > Cypriniformes > Cyprinidae > Enteromius > Enteromius paludinosus. The sequence goes on from JAUMHQ010000066.1 coordinate 8,434,338, forward strand.
TTTGAGGAGGAGAGAGAATGACAATACAAATCAAATGCCAGCCAAGCAGAGGATGGCCAGCCTCACCCACATGATCACAAAACTCATCAAGCTCATGATTACCAACCACACACACACACAGAGACAAAACACACACATCTACTGCTGCAAAACTGTGCTCATATCATCCTACTCACAACAAAATATCTGTATGAATTAAAACTAAACTTAGAACTGTCTAACTGGATAGAACTGCCTCAACTCGACAAGTAAAACGGCAAACAGGATGATACATAAAACAAAGAGCATTTATCAAAATGTCATCAGCACTCAGCTTAAAACACAATGATTGATGTGTTTAATCCATGGCTACAAAGAATCCCAGACATATCAAGCTGAACTATGAAGAAAACAACGGTAGAACTCATTTATTAAAAACACCATGTGTGATGTTTTTGATCCTTAGTGAAGTCTGAGTGGATTCCCCAGAGTACAACATCTCATTCTGTTGACATGAAGGACCTTGTACGTCAGCTAACAGAATCAAACATTGTCAGGTACAATCGTCACCTTTGTGGGCGCAGGTTAAATGCTCAGTTTGACTCTGATAGGATGAAACGCTACCTTACCTCAATCACATCAGTCCCATTTTTGGTTTATAAAATGTAAGGCAGTTGATATGAATAAAAAATAAATAAATAAACATTTGCATTTCAGGGCACTGAGGCACTGTATTTAGCACAAAGAAAAGATTTGATAATCATTTGTATCCACACATATGTGCGTGATTAAAGTTAATTTATAATACCTAAATAATGTTTACAAACAGAATCTTATCTCATTTTTCCTGTTCAAACTGGAACTTCAATCTAGTAATTTCCGCATTAAATTTGAAGAAAAAAAATCTTGAAACCACCAGGCAGACTGACGCCAACAATTTCAACACTATTAATAGCGACCAATGCCAATATGGGCGCCAATTTACTGTGCATTTCTTGGACAAAATTAAAAAGCAGCAGCAACGATCTATCTTGCAATGAGGCCATTTTTCTCAGCCTCTAAGGAAAAGAAGAAAAGAAGAAACTGTCATAATGGTAAAATAACTTCCAATGTGGGCCGATATCAGCCTTGACTGCATGTGAATATCAACATCCAGACGTTCCAACTGGGAATCGCTGAGAGGGACCTGTGGGGATCCTAGTTATGATAAAATACCATATGTCCATTTTCATTAGGGAATTGTCACGGCCTTCTCTCTTGCTTCGTATTGCAAAGCATGTGGAAGCTAGAGAAGTTCACAGTAATGAGGCTACACAGATCAGTCTTGTCGTCTATTAGGAGAATTAGTCTCTATATTTCCACCCCCACTGTGAAATACTCATCAAGGTCCTCACAACCTAAAATACAGGCTAATCTAGTTTTAATGAACAACAACAACAAAAAATACAGAGTAAGTCTACATTTTGCGTATTTCCACTTGACTGGGCATTCGCACTCAATGAACCTATTTAGCAATGAATCAACTTTTACTGTAGTCTCCGTTTCCTCCTTATCTTGGCTTTATTCATCCTACAACAGTGACCTATAAAAATACAACGCTGCAGGCTTTCATCAGCGCAGCCAAATAAAACAACTTTGTATCATACGGTAGCCAGACAATGGCAAAAACACAAATTAAAAAAAGATTGAATTGTTTGGAGACGTTTTAACCTTGCGCAGGAACAAATGATAAGGCACCAGGTGTGAGTAATGTTCAGGCTACACTCTCCACGCAAGGTCAGCCATTGCTCTCCGATTGTGGATCATTCCGACCGTGACGTTCACGGCCATAACGAACAGCTGCATGTGCCAGAACGACGTTTGGGTGCTAATAGAAATCATGACATTTCATGAATTATGCCAATAAAGAATGCACCGCTGATGAAAACAGTTTAACACAGACTCTCCTGCTCGAACGTGCTCTCGCCTTTCCCTTTCTCTCCTCCTTCATCATCACAGATGAGGTTTATTTTTCCATCCATAGACTTTGAAATTAGACACACTGCTTAGTGCGGTCTGTCAAATTAAATTTAACCACCTGTAATAACTTTATCTGCACGCACACACTGGGCTCTCTAACCCACTTATCTATTGGATTTTTTGTGACTGGAATTTGGAAAATGTTTCAGATGAAAAGGACACTGGACAAAATGAGTGTCCTAAAGCAACCCACTTCTAAGGTCACGTTCACAGACAAATTAAACAATGTCTTGTTACACGTCTGTGCTCAGATTACAAAGCAAATGATTCTAGAGCTCCTAGCATTTCACAGTGAAAAAAAAAAAGAAAAACTTTCTTTAGTCATTTGAAATGTGCAGGCTTCAATATATGCTTATATTTTTTGAAAGATCAATAAAAAGCTCAGTCGGCTAAAACTATAAAAGCCACAATAAAACATTTATCCAAGGACAACAGAATGACATCAACAGTCATGAGAATGAAATATGCATTTCCTCTCATATCACACTTTTTCTCCTGTCATTGTACACTTCCAACCATCGCCTGCAGCATGTGGCTCTCTGTGAACTGCACTTAAATCTTTGCTGTTCAAATAGAGTAGTTTTAATGGTCAAAAAAGGAAAAAGGAAAGAAAAAAAAAATACCTATACAAAATTTGTTTATCATCTTCACCCTCCTGGAGAGGCCTCTCTGTCATGTTTGCAGTACAATTGCAGGCGAACAGCAGGAGAGCTCGTCGCAAACAGCATCAAACAATTAAGAGGTAGGAGGGAAAACCTGGGGCAACGTGGCAATCGGTAATACATATTAATGAGTGTGTAATGCTGCTCTATTTTGAAATCACGGGGCACACTGCTGAGTTACACACTGACGGGCAAGTGTCGGAGGTCAGATGTGGTAGGTGGCTAAGTTGGACAATTTCAAGCTGGCTAGCCAAGTTTTAGATGCGAGTACGGGTTTGTAGATAGGTAGAAGTAAAAGTGTGTATGTCTAACCTGCAGGTTTCTGGAGAAAACAGCAAAAGTAGTCATAGATAATGTGCAAAACTTTAAACCCAAAAAGCATGACTAATATCATATATGAAATTTCCTGTTGTGCACAGTTTAGGCTTTTTTTGAGTGAGTACCTGACTGGGTTGCTGGTGAGTGACACTCTGAGGGAGTCCAAACAAGCAATCAGTCTCTCATCGGTAGCACCCCCTTTCAGCTCACTTAGAAACTCCTGAGGAGAGATCTGACTGCTGCTCCTCAAGGTACCCTGTTGGAGAAAAACAGAAAAAAATATATATATTAGAAGGTCACTAATACTGTCAAAAACTATGTCAATGCTGTTTTTTAATTTTTCCTCCATTCAAGCATATTGATGTTTTAATTGCATGGTTTACAAAAAGCTGCCCAGGGACGATAGTAAAATGGCTTTACAACAGACTTGCCTGCAAAGAGGATATGTGCTGTTTGAAAAAATGTCGTATGTAAAAATATCACAGTGAACAACAAACAAATGCTTTACGAAGTATAACGAAAATAAAAGATTTTGTGATTACCCTCATTTTTGGATTACTAAATATTGATCATCCTCTTCAAACTTCTTTTATATTTGTTTAAAAAGATTTAACTTCTGGAGAAGCCTGCAAAGAAGCATGCCAACATGAGTGTCTGCTGCTTGCCAAATTTGAGATTAAGAGCTCCTAGAATTGACAAACAAACTCCACAAAGGGTCCTGCTTGTTTAATTACGGACTTAACAAAACTGCAATTACTAGAAATTAGCTGGCAAAACTCTAAATTTCTACTCTACTAAAACAATAAATAAGACAAAAACAAAAATGTATTTGTATTGTTAGATTATTTATACTTTTTCCATTTAATGCTAGTAGAACATATTGGCAAAAAAAAAAAAAACAAGAATCAGGAAACCTCCATACTTCCCACTGACATTTAATATCCTCTGACATAAATATCTAACAGAGGCTGATATATTTTTCTTCTATCTTTAAGCCAGTAGGATGTGTATGATGAGAGTGCGTTTGCATGTTTTTTTTCCCCAGATATGACACAAATCACGGTAAGAAAACATTTACGCCCTTACCATTTCTCATTGTTTGAGTTTCTCGAAGCCACGGCGCGTTAATGAGGAAATTGATTATGTGTGATTTATCGTTCTGATTTCCTTTCTCAGAAGATGCAGAGGGTAAAAATTGCTTTTGCTTGCTTCCACACATTTGTACATTTCAAAAGTATCTTGCACATTACAGCTATGCGATACGCAGGTATTAAATTTATGTTTGCAAGGTCATGGACGGTTAGTAGTGGAGTACTGTTCAATTAATTTAAGGTGAATATGGTCCATCAAAATCAAGGCCTATTTTGTATAGAGTACTTTAAACTGTGACTGATGTTACAATACATCAAGTACAGTCAAGATTTACAATTGCAGGCAGTTTAATGCATGTTTGTTACAACTGTTATTTAAGTGTCAGTCGCTCAGTTATGTCATTTTTAATTCAAAGATGACATTGTTTGAGATGCCTCTGTTTTGACACAAACCAATGTCATAACCTGTCAGTGTCTATGTCATGCAAGTAGATCCAGGTGGGCGTGGTTGGATCTACATCTAGGGGGTGGAGATGGGTGGGTTTAGGAATCTGGGTGAAGAGGAGTAGGTTTAGGTACTGTATAAGGTGGGAGAAGTTGGATCTGGATCGAACCACTTATTTTTTTGTTTAATTTATTTTATATTGTCTAAGCAATGTCAAGTTGTCATGACAAAGGAACTAAAATCAAGTATTGTTTTTTTCAAATCAAGTATTTGGTTTCTTTTACAAACCCCAGTTTGGGAAACCTTGAAGTAACCTAATGTTTAATGCATTTTTAATTACAACGAATGAAAGATATTTCCTTACTCTTATAATTTTTTCATATCAATGTGTGATGAGCCCATTTAAATCAATGTGATAAACAACTTAGGCAAAAAGTAATCTAAAAGTAATCAAAAAGTAGTCTGATTACATTACCAAAAATGTGTAATGTAATGGATTATGTCACCAAGTATAATTTTAGTCAAGTAATTTGGAATCAGTAATGGATCACGGTTTCTAATTATTCTACCCAGCTCTGTCCTCACAATTAGTCAAACGTTTTAATGTACCTAGTGCGTGTTGGGCAGTGCATTTTGTATTTCCCACATACAGACTGCAGTTTCTGTAGTCTTTTTCACACAGGGATCAAAATATATTTAAGACCTTAGGGAAAGTGTTGGCTGCTTTGAATGTGCATCCAACAGAACATACAAACAGGGAGGATGAGAGGAAATCACAAAGAGAGGAAGGTCATAGCAAAATGTTTTATGTTGTCTTTTATCGAGACCTGCAGCATGCCGATTCTGACCAACTTCAGACAACTCATTCTGATCAGCCGCCATTAAATACATGCATTAGATGTATCTCTTTCTTTCTTGGTAAATTATTAAGTTTTTCTTGCGTCCAATTTCTTGTAAACTCTGTTCCCTGCATAAACATTTTCATTTTCTTAACAGGAATTGTTGATTCTTGCAGCCAGGACACAAACATGAGCAGCAGGAGACCGACATGGTCAGCAGCAGCAGGTCATTACACCACAGGATCGGCCCTCCTTATCCTACCCATGGTGCATTGGGCCTGTGGGCTGCTGCCCTGACTGTCCCCACCACAGGATACGGAGGTCTTAATCATCACATACAAGAGATACAGCTGCTTCCACTGAAAGACTCTCCGCCCATCTCTTGTTCTCTCTCTTTACTACCCTGTCCTTCCTTTATAGTTCTTCCTTTATCACCATGGTGACTGCTTTTTGTGACTTGAGGGAAGCAAACATCGGCTTTTTCGCTTCCCTTTCACTCAATAGCTGGATCCTCAGCAAATCCGAGGCAAAATATCAACCCCACACACCATTATATTTGGGGCTTCAGAAGAGATTCTGGCTGTTCAGATGCTGTTTTAAAAAATAATGAGAGGAGAAGGAAAAAAAACAACTTATTTTTAAAGTGCTCATTTATCGCTACAGGACTATATTTGGGTTACTTCATACATAATGAGTGTTTCCTTCGAAAGCAGGATCGTGGTTTGTGTTCTGAGTAGTTTATCCCATTACGCGTTAATAAAAAATAACTCAAAAAACCCAAAGACAACAAAAAAGATAAAAAGTCTTGGAAAAGGAGGATGCTCACTCAGGATCATGCATGCTCTTTGAAACCCACATTATCCAAACAAATCTTTACACGTGAATATGGCTAGCAGCGGCAACATCAAACAACAAGAATCTCACATTAAGCAGCCAAGTCATGAGCTCACAGCAGAAGCTCCAATCACCTGGTGGCGTCTTCTGTCAGGAATCACAGGAGCGGAGGTAAACATCCTGGAGCATGCCCTGGGTCACAGATCGACCTGTCTGCTTAGTGCTGAGCCCTCCTAGCCTGACAACAGGCCAATTAGATCAACTCTGTGCAGGTTATGACATTAATAAACCATGAAGCTAAGTTTCCTTAGGTAATTGTAGCTATCACTCCCCTTAAGGTGCTGCGAAGCTGATTCTCATTAGTTAGTGGTGTCATTTAGCGGACAGTTTCATACAAAGTGATTTACAGTACACTAATTGATGAGACCTTCCCACTGAAACATCCAGGGTTAAGCGTTATGCTCAAGGGCAAAATAGTAATTGACGTTACATCAGCAACTTTTTGGTCTCCAGTGGCTCCAAACCAGCAACTTGTGCGGTAACAAGCTTGGATCTGTAACTATTAAGCTATAGCGCTACCATACTCTCAATGAAGTTAAGTGGTCTAGGGCAGGGCTTTTCAACCTTTAAAGAACTAGGGAAGTGTCCCACCCAGACTCACATTTTTCAAATTACAAATTACTATTAATTATGATTAATTGCAATTATTTATATCAGCTGCCAGTCATAACTGTAGCAGAAGAAGGGATATTTTCGTGGCCACAGAAAAATACCTTCTTATATTATCACTGCATTAGAGCATTTAGCAAGGGTCGACATCGTAAAGGGACATTAATTTTCAAGGCAGAATTAGAAACTCGTGTAATTTGTGCAAAGGTTTAATTAACTCTACATTAACTTACATGAGCCATGTAAGCAATAAACAGAATACGCAAGTATAAATACACTCACACATGGGGACACCTGATTTCTAGTGATTATCGTCGTCTTGACTACAGAGACCGTCTCTGCATTTGATAAATAAATTCTCGTCATTATACATTACCATCACTCTGTTCTTCTATTTGATAATGTTCAGTGCTTTGCTACAATCTGTATTGTTAAAGGCGCTAAATAAATAAAAGTGATTGATTGATTGATTGATTGATTGATTGATTGATTGATTGAAAGTGCAAAAAAGGGTTAGGGGTAAACCATTACGAAAAGCCAAAATTGAAGTCTGATGATTGGTAGACGAAAGGAGAGCTGAGAGAAAGATCTGTCGCGATCCGTGGATCTTGAGTTACATGGAAAGTCAAGGCCTTGGCCTGGTGTAAAACTCTAAATCCTCATCTTAGTGCCTCAAGACTGCGCTGCATCTAGGCCCACCCATTGCGTTTGCATCAGTCCCAGGGGCTTAGCCAGAAGAAGAGAGAGATGAAGGGGGTACAGCATCCAGAAAAAGCAAAAAGCGAAGCGGGTCACCGCTGTGGGGACTTTTGAAACACGTTGAGGTCACACCTCTTGTGGGTCACAGAGCCAATAGTGTGTTGGTCCTTTGGAGGGACCTTTTGTGGCTCTTTGCTTCTAAGCATTGTAATTTGCATATACACTGGATTGGAGGTTGATGAATTAGAAGAGACTCTTAAAGCCCCGAATTTTGCAAAGATATCAACATATAACATACATACATATTTAAAATGAATAAATAAATTAATAAATAATGTAACAAAAGAACAAAAATGTAAAAAAAATTTAAAACACGGAAAGAGCTAAAGAACTAAAGAAAGACTGAACAAATGAATGAATACAAGAGCCAAAGAATGAAAGAATTACAGAAAGCATTAAAGTAAAAGAAAAAAACGAAAGAAAGAGCAACAAACAACCCAACGAATTAGCAAAAAAAAAAGAAACAATACGCAAGCAGTCCAATTAACAAACAACAGAAAGGACAAAAAAATGAACTAAAAGAGATATTCAGCACAGTTTAATAGAAGATATTAAAGTTTATATTAAAGCCTTCTGAGCATCAACAGACTGAACTTGAAAACTTTGTTAGATGATTTGTTTGTTCTAATAATGATTTTGGCAAGCTCAGCTCATCCCTTGCTCTTCCTGTCTGCTCTGTCCTCTGCAATATTGTCTATAATTACATGCAAGCAGAAAACAGCAGCGCATAAGCAAATGTCAGACATGCTTAGGGAATTGATCATCCATTTAAAGGACAGGTCACACATGCCTCTAAAATGCCAGAGCCTCTCCCATCCAATCAGGGTTTGAGAGCAACCGAGGGCATAAAAAAACATCATCAAAATGTCCCATCAACCTGTTCAGCTTCCTGTGGTTGTGATAATTAACAATGTGTTATGGCCGAATGTCACAACATGTTGAAGCTTCAAAGCCAAGAAACATATCTGAAATTGCAGTGCCTTATCTGCCATTGATGCATGATGAGATATTATGATGACGATGATGATAAAAATGTCAAATCTTAAAATAAAAAAATAAATAAATAGGGCCCATTTCTTAAAAACCATCTCTATAGTTATGTTGGTTTCATATATTATTGAAAAAACAATAAAAAATAAAAAATAAATCTAATTTTGCATTTGCATTGAATACACTTGAGTTTAACACTTGCAGACACATTTTTTTAAATATTTTGTACACAATACGAACTCAGCAATGCACACATAGCTTATATACATTCTAAAATAAAATTCCTAGCCTATTTAAAAAAGCATTTAGATTTGGTCAACCGAAAAATAAATATCAATAATGTGTTAAAATAAAATTGCTTTATAGCTTTTACTTACAAAAAGATCTAAGTTATGAATGTCACAAAAGATTATCACAGTTTTTTGTTTCATCATTTCCAAGAACTTTCCCAATCAAAAAAACACAAGTCTGATACCTATACTGTACTGTTTGTTTACTACCAATCCCAACATGTGAGAACTATTAGTTTTTCCACAACAAGAGAATGTACAGTTCCCCAGAATATGGAGGAAAGGGCTAGTCCTCAAGGACATCAGTGTGTGCATGAGTTCTTGCTGCATGCTGCACATCTGATTCCACTGCTTGAATCCTATGGGAGCTCATTTAATGTATCAGGTGTTGAGCTTTTTGTGGAGCAAATATCTGGGACATGCCCCCACTTTCCTTACTGCCATATTCTTTAACTGAGCATCTCAAAAAATTAAATGAATTTTATCTTTGACAAGATAATCAATAAATTACAAAAAAAAAAATAGTTCAGTATTTCAGTACTATACTTCTAAGAGCACAAAATAAAACAAAATCTAGCATATGTGTGTGGCATGCACATGCCAAGGCGGTCAGTCCCTGGGAAACATGGCTGTCTGCCCAGGTCTTCTCCTGCATGTCGTTTCTGGGCAAGTTTTACCCCTGATTCACGTTATGATTCATAATGAGCCAAATCATCATTACCCATCGAACCCTGAGATGTATAATGCATACACGCACACTCACTGAAAGCGGTCCAGCAAAAGCCTTTAATGATTATGTACTAATCTTACACCAGAGAAGCACAGACTTTGGCCTTAACGCAGTCTTAAAACGCTAAAAAGCATTAGACACAACTAACAAAGATATCAAATGAAATCCAAAACAATACTTGTATTGCACTGACAAGAAGTGCTCCACAGAAGAAGAAATACAACATGAGGTTTGGTTAAATGATGACAGAATTTTCATTCGTTGGTACTATCCCTTTAGGGAAGAAGTCTTGGTTACATTTTATCTGAAGGTGTAGATGCTCTATTTCTCTCTACTGCCATGCGATTACAAATTATTACAACGAAAAATGTCAAAGTAATTTACTGACTCGATGGGATTGCACATCTTTGAGACCTTTAAGGGTTTTAAAGCTGCAATCTGGATTTTGATGACATTTATTTTGGACTTATTTTAAATTGACTTCACGTTTCCACATGGCAAACGGGCTGCAAAGCCTGGCAGTACACAGGATTCGCCCATTTTAAAATAAAGTGCTTAGCCAAGGCTGTAGAGTGCGACCTAATTTCTCAATTGTGCGCCTAAAAAATATCTGTGGTCACACCGGTGCAGCCAGCTGTTCGAAGGGAAGAAAAAAGGTCTCCGCGGCATTGAAGGTCTCCCTGTGGTTCAACAACAGACACATTAAGGCTGGAACAAACAAGCCGACGGAATTTGTTGCACCGCGTAGCATCCAGGATAGACGCACTGCTTGCGTCAGGTGTAGATAGTGTGGAAGAGAGGTGAGTAGTCTGGGCCCGTCAGCAAAACAGAGTGGATGTAGCCGTGGAAGATAAGAGAAGATGAAAAGAACGATTGACAACTTATCCATTAAGAATGTGAAGTTAAGGCCTGATTTGTCCGAGAATCATTTAAGCACAGAAGTGCCTGAAGTAATGTCAAAGATGGTGACGCCTGTAAAACTGAAAATCATTTCACTTTCTGCCGTGAGTTCTTTCTTAAAACCTTCATTAACTGACAGCATCTTTTAAATTTGAGCGGAGCACGGAGCATTTAAATTACGAGGCACGTGTAAAACACAAAACTGATGGGGGAGCAGCTACGGTGGGAAATCGACGGGATAAAACTTTCAGATCACACGCAGCTTATTTCTCCTTTACTGTAATTTACTGAAAACACACATGATAACACGCACTACACGGTAGATGCCTGTTTGTGTGGCAGAGCTGTTCTCTCTAACAGTGAATGATGTGACAGTTGTCCAGTCCTGTTCCGTTCACACAACGCCTGTGTTCTGAGAAAGTGGTTGTGAGTCCTGAAATTAACAGGTGTGAGTTTGGTTACAGAATGCGGTTGTCACACCCATAAATAACCATACTGCATGCAAACCATATGAAGGACTCAAAAACAGGACTGACAGCAGTATTCTGCTGCTTTGTGAACGCAGCCTTTAGTTTTTGCAGCCTGGCATGACAAATGTCTCGTTCAGTGTAAACACAGTGTTGGTTAATCATTTACATGTCAATATTGCCTATATAAAAATTTGGGTGCACCTTAGAAAAAAGTTAGGCGCACCAGTGCAACCAGTGCAAAAAGTTAGAGTCAAAATAAACTTCAACTTCCTTTGGTTATTCTACACGGTATTAGTCTCCCAGATGAATTGCTAAGGAAAATGTTTGCCCTGGGCATCAGATGGTCTGCTAGTGGACTAGCCACCGGAGAACACTTTAACACTGACTCCCAATTACAGACTCCACAGAGAGAACGGATGTCCACATCCTGATATCAAACTCAGAGGGCCACTTTGGTTGGAGAGAAAACAAGATCTAAAAGCTTGGAAAAGAATGTGCACATAGGGCCTTTAATGACTAAGGATTTCACAATGTACTCAGGCCCCATTGTCTGTTTTCTGCTTCCACTCACCCTTCCCTACTTCCCTCCATCCTAATGATTCATCATATTTCTTGGTGCGAGTGGGAGGTCCGTACCATCCTAACAGCATCTGACATTATTGAGATACAAACCACGCAGGAACTTCACCATTTAGTGCCTTCAGAGATGGCATTAAGCAAAAGAGCGGAAGGAGAGGAGCACCGATATAGCCCTCTTCATCAACACAAAGGCTAACCTTAATGCATAATGCAAATGAGCGCGGCAGCATTGGCTCGGCTCTTCTTTCAGCGCTCTGATATAATTAAGAGCTCTGGGGCCTGACTATTTGGGCCCGAGAGAGGACTTTTTTCCTACAGTACCTTCTTGTTTCTTTCCATCGCTCTCTCTCCATCCCACTTTCTGAAGTCCTAAGCGTGCGTATTTAATCAGCATCTTGAAAAGGTACTTATGGCTGCCCCAACAGAGTCAGAGTAGCTTTTATCATGTCAAATCGGAGAATTATACTGTGATCTATATTCAATTAGACACGCTGACTCTTCGTGAACGGAACAACACTCCCATTAGTCTCCAAATTTATATTCCAAAATAGCATCAGACAAAGCTGACCTTCATGGGTACGGGCAGAAGAAGAAAGAAGAGAGACACTAAGCAAGAACACAGATGAGTATCTGTAGCAACATTTGAGAGTCCTTTGCTTTTAATAAAATAAACTAATGTCATTGCTAAAATAAACCGATCAAGACAATGACAAAAACAAAAAAAAATACACTGCATGGAATGAAAGAATCACTTTAACTTCAACCTTTCAAGTTTCAAAAAGAACATTAAATATAATTGCGCATCAGCTCCTTTGACTTAAAAACAATACAGCGCTGTCATCTAGCTGAGGTGACGGACCAGAGGGAGCATGTTTTATTATGAGAAAGAGTCTGAGCCCATTGGAGACTTCAGTCAAAGTCTGCAATTGCATGGTGCCAAAACCAGAGACGTTTTGACAAGATACAGCCCATAAAACTCGTCTCCTATTATGTCCTCAAGCTACTCTATCAAAAGACAATTTTTCAAAACACAAAGACTACAGCAGTTTACTTCACTTGCCTAGCTATACGTGAAGGGTGCAGGCCACACAAATAGCCACATGTGACAGTTTCTCATTTAGCTGCCTTTATTCTTTCGTCCATTTGTTGGTCCTGTTATTGCCCCATGTGTTTATTTTAATAGAAAGTTGGAATTGATCATGCTGTCAGTTACAAATAAAAGGACAATTCCATGAATTCAACTCAATAACCCTTAATTCAATAAAGCATAAGAACTCGAACATCTACTAGATTCTCATCCAAAACATGAGTTTCATCCGCTCACAGACAGCTGACACGGTATGCAGAAGGTGAGGAGAGATGCGTGGAGAAGCATGACATGGCCTGGGGTCTGTTCGTGGGTGTGGGGGGCCTTGCATCAGCCCTGACTTGTACTACCGGAGAGAAGCTCGCCTCCATCCAAAGTTGGTAAAGCAGAGTTAAACAGTGACAGCAGCAGAAAGCCTGTAACATGCAAGGTGGAGTCTGTGCATCTGTTTTCTGACTGAACGAACTGCAAATACACACACTCAGGCTAGGCTCGTTTTGCAGCTCTCCAGTGCCATCTAGGGGTTACAAAAAAGCAGGGGGAAACACTGTTGATGAGTTGGATATTAAAACAGAAAGGTTAGTAGACTGTAGCTAAACGTTATGACTGTATCAGACCTAATGAGAAAATAGTCAACAGATAGGGTTAAAAGTGGATTTTTAAGAATACTTAGGTCTGAAAATTTTAGAGGAAAATGGACTGAGAAATTAGGCCATATAGGAAGAGGCGCACTAGACTAGCACAGCGCTGTCTTTTTCAGCTCTCATAGATTTAATGTTGGCCAATCCAACACAAATATTTGGCTGTCATGGAAAAGGCTTTCTAAGATTAGAAGGGGTCAAGTTGATTTATGTCAGTCAAGTGCCCATTTAGCCTGATGGGAATAATGTACCTAAATATCCTCTTAGACTGCTGTCAGAAATATTTTTGGAAAAAAAAAAAAAAATCTATATCTATATATATATATATATATATATATATCATCTATATATATCTATATATATACATATACACACATACACATACATATATTCCACCAGTTAAGATTTTTCAAATAAATTATCATATAAATGATAAGCTGTACTGCACCCAAGTCATCCAAACAAAGCCTGATCAATCAATCAATCAATCAAAAAGTAATTCACTAATACAATCAATCACAAAAAAAGAAATGAATCTAAACAAAAGAAAAAAAAAATGTTTTTTACCATAAGTAAAAACTTTTAGCTGCCTAAAATTGATATTATAGCATAATTTCAGACCACTTGGAAAGGTCACATGCGTACTGAGCCCCAGTTCACATTTATTGTAATTATATAGAAAAATCTCTCGTTTTGGCTTTCCAGAAGAAAGAAAGTCAAACTATTTTGAAATGCCATGAGTGTGAATAAACCATAGCAATTTTCATTTTAGGGTGCACTATTACTTTAACAAAAGGAAACCGTTTCAGCTCCATCTATTTACCGACGTGATGCTGAGACCAGCGTGATGTTTTATAGCCTTTATTGTAAACAGATAACAGTCTACAGTCGAGAGCAATTAGGAGGCGTTTAGCATTCTTTGTTTGCTGTGTACAATCGTTGACAGGCAGGCATTTGTTTTACTTTGCTAATAATCGAACTGTTTAACAATCAATCAATCATTTTAATTGTGGTTTCAGCAGCACTTAGAACCTGGAAACCGTTGGAAAAAAGGTTTGATCGATGGAGGGTTGCAAACACGACAACCCAGCCTTACCACTGAGCTGGCAATCTTAAAAGTAAGTGCAAAATATAGCGCACACCCATTTTTACCGAAAAAAAAAAAGTGTTACTAAAAATGGTTGTGGATTTTACACAGATGCTGATAATTACACAGCTCTCAAAAAAGCAGTACATGCGTTTGAATACCCAAACAAGCACACCAGACGAACGCACTGCTTTCCAATAGACGCCTACATCCTTCAAAATCCAATTTAGAAAGTGAGTGTAGGAAAGTCAGACTTGATGCTTCTCCGAGTCCGTAGTACATCCATACAGGGGCATCAAAACTAACAAACTAAAAAAAACACTCCCCCCTCCACCCCTCAAAAAAGCCTGACAGTTTGCGAGTACATACATCGATGCACGCTCAAAAGGCTGACAGGCTGAGATCTTCTCAGACAGGTGTACGGAAAGCCCTAGCTCATCTTCCACCACTGTGCTGACAAGAGCCCTCTGCCTCAGTAAATCTGTAGGCCACCTCACCAGGACTGAGAGAGGAAAAGTGTGGGCATTGTATCGCACCCCAGTGCCAGAATCACATGTACCTCTCAGCGCACAATGCCCTACAGCGCAGAGGTTTTTTCAGCCTATTACCTCTCATTATAGCACGCAAGCATGAATAGGGAGCATCTTTGAAACACAACGAGAGATAATTTTGACTCTTTATTCTCACTCTAGAAACAGAGCACAAGGAGGAAACAATGAAATGGGAACATGACGTCAATGTCAACTAAACCTGCCCCTGGAGGCTTTTAAACCATGTACTGTAGTTCTAGTAACTATGCTATAGGAACTACTCCATTATGAGGGTTACTGAAAACTACATTTTCACCAAGAGCCATTTCCCTGGTTGTATTTGCAGGAGTGACGTAGGTCAGCCGACAGGAACGTCATTACAGTGCAGCATTCAACAATATAAACAGAATAATAGAGGATAGCCATTAGAGTTGTGCTTTTGTGTATACTGGATTTCGTGATAACAGATATAATGCAGACAAATTTGTTATCTGATAGAAAGAGCAAATCAGAGGACTAAGAGGCAAAATCTTGGATTTCTACATACTGTATGATCAAATCTGAGAAAAGAGCACAATGCTGCAGACAAAGGCTATGGGGTGAGTTTTTGGGATATTTTAAAAAGGATTCAGAGGAAAAAAAATGCAAGTCAGTTGCCAAAGAACGAGATAATTTGGCAACCAAAAGAACAAAAACAAAATTATAATAAATCAGTTTCGCCCATAATATAGCTTGGAGGGCCAACATAACTGATCAAAATCATGGCATTTAATTAGCATTTCTTTGATGATGCATTTTGACTGTCTGTTTATTTTGTAAAAATAAAATGTTGTTTGCCTGAAATAGTGTCTTGTTGCCAAAGAACTTGTGAAAGTGAATTGCCGAAACGTTTTCTTTTTCTACTTTTGGTTGAAAACATTTAGTTTTAGCTATTATGGACATTTCTTGCAAAAGGTTTGTTTACATATTTTTATATCCATTTTAATCCACTGATATAACCAAAATCACAACCAACAAGAGAGACTAGAAGACAAACACCAAACCCCAAATGTAATACCCATTATGATGGAGTGTAGGAAATTAGTAAATATAACCATCAATAAAATTTGCAATGGTATATAAAAGAACATTCTTATTGATTGTAACACACAATAGAAATAATCAATAAAAAACATGATTAGGTCACAGAGCTACAGATGAGTTTGTTCAGTTAAAATGGGCCTCACAGTTGTGCCTTTAATTGCTTATGCCCTCTTTCTCTATTTGACAGTCATACCTCCATTGTCACCATCACAGCTCATTGTCATGCAAAAGCCTGGTTCATTAAAATACACTCCATTACCAAACCTACAGTGTAATTATAAGATAAAGAATTTATCACATGCACTGAAATGCAAATCAAAAAGGTGTTCTCTCTTTCTCCATTAAAGTAATTGGTTTGCAAACACAGCCTTTCAGCAATGACAAAAACTCAATTGAGAGTAGATTGTGGAAAGGCTATCATGGCCTTGTGAAACCTTGGAGGGAAGTACAGAACTGCGCTCATGGGAGTAAGAGCATCAGGGGACGAAGAGAAAGAAAGCCAAAGATACAACTGCAAATTGAACAACTGAAAAAAAGACTTTTTCTTCGGTTGGAAAGAACAGCACACTACCTTTCAGAAGAGTTAAGGTAAAGATGGGGAAATGGGTCTGATCTGATTTAATATCATGCCTGTTTTATTTCATTGTGCACCTGCAATTTACAAAAAAGCTTTTGTCGACAGTAGAACTCACATTTATCTGGCAATTATCTCCTGAATGCCACAGGGGGTACATTATCACTGTAAAGCATCCATTTTACATAAAGGAGCGTTTGAGCTATTATAACTTTTTTTTTGGGGGGGGGGGGGGCCGGGGGGGTGTTGGAGATTATTCCAAAAGAAGGCAGACAAAGCACAAGATGTGCAATTAGTCAGTAAGAACGGAAATAATTTTTCAGCAGCATGATGTGGTAAACAGGTGCACAACCAAAAACCGGTTCAGCCGTCTTTCAGAATCAAAATAGCTGGAAATGTTCAAAGCTGAGATCGGCACCTTCACCACTGAAATGAATTGACTTGGTTTAGGGGCTTGCATTATTTACTAAAGAAACTGAAAAACACTGATGTGTAAATCAATCAGGTGCAGCATTTCAAGATTAAAAACTAGAGAGACATAATTATTCATGTATCGCTTTATCTTTTTTTCCTGTTGTTCACAGACAGTTCAACAGTACTTACTGAAGTATTAAAATAACTATGAAGAGACCTTGAAGAGGGAATAGGGGAGAAAGAAAAGGCGGCTGCATAATATCCAGCATTCTCATTAACACATTAATAGCGGCATTAAAACAGGTGTGCTGATGTTTTTGAGTTCTTAAACAATGAAAACTCCCACAGTGAGACCCAATTAGAGTCAAATGTATGATTAAAAATTTTATCAAAAACATCAATAATAGAAATAAATGCGTAGCTCAACTTTACACGTTTTCCTTAATTTATTATAAACAAACGAAAGTTTCTGCCTTTTAATCTTTGCTAATCTAAAATGAGCTCACACATCTTTCATAACCTTTAAACCTTAGATTTAATCCTTCAAATTTAAGAAGTAGCCTAGGATATCACCGTATTAAATGAAATTGTGTATTACTGTAAAATATTCTTTAACTTTTACCATTAGTTGTATCAATCTGATCCGTTTCAGATTGAGTAATTGAGGCTCTCAAAGTACTTTTTACTACACACAAGGGGGAAATTAACAGGGCACGAATCTCTTACAAATGTTCTTATGCCTAAGATTTAATCCAAAACATAGAATCCTATCTGTTTAATTTAATACACCCTCTCAGGTTCCCCTCCTTTCTAACAAAAGCTCTGTGCAAGCTCTGTGAACTTCAAGAAATTTAGATTAAGCCATAACTTAAGAGGCAAGGTGTGAGCTACACTTAAAAGGTGTGTAAATGTCAAGTGCTTTAATACAGCCATAAATAAAAGAGATAAAATAAAGAATATGAATCTTGTGTCACATTCAGCCGCAGCACAGGCGTGTCTATCTGCGGGAATTAAGAGATTATAGCAAAATCTCGCCATCACTTTTACGGCAGGCTCACAGCAGATAGCGCCTAATTCCTGTCTGCAATCCGCTGGGGTCAACGGACGACAAATGAAAAAGTGGAATTTGCGGGTTATTGGCAGAGGATCTCTAATAGGGCTGACATTTACCATCAGCCTCTCCCTGATAAAAATGACCATTTCTCTGTGAAACACAAAAAGGGAAGATGTCCCGAACACCCTATACGATAAAGCAGGAGTTCATAAGTAAGAGTCAGTCAAGGACGCGAATTAACTTAGAGCATGAAGAATTTTGGAGTGGATAGCTCCCTTTCAACTCTTCCTCAGGCTCCTACGAGTGCTGCGCGTGTCCCACTTGCAACCCTTTCAAAGGCAGGTCAATGGCAAGAGATAATTAGCGCAGTAACGTATGATTAGCTGCATAAAGACATTATAAAAATGGACTATCCTGGGGGCAAGGAAAGGTGTTTCAGCACAGCTGTACACTTGAAAGTCTCAAGAAGGTGCTCTCTAAGCCTGAGAAAAGACACAGGCCACTGTAATAGGGAACTGACCCAATCTTAAGAATATTACATTAACATAGACACTTAAAATACCACTGTGCATCATTCAGATGTTC
>JAUMHQ010000066.1:8462852-8476164 GCA_032361165.1 Enteromius paludinosus
TTGAAATAATCACAAATATCAGAGCATGTCCAAACATCTCATGGACCCCAAAATCACCTGGGACCTCTAAGGGTTAAAAAAGATTTTGGTTTCAAACTAAATTCTATTTATCAAAAAAAATTCTGATCTTGAAAAGTGTCATAGCTTCCTTAAAAATATAACTGTTCAACTGTGATAATAATAAAGTTGGCATGAGGACTAAATCAGCCAATCAGAATGATTTATGAAGGATCATGTGGCACTGCGTACTAAAAACATAATACTACGTGTGCAGTCCTCGCAATATGGACGCAAGCGTTGCACTTGTATTTTTTTTGCAGCAGCATCCCGCATGCAAGCGGCATAGATGTATGCATATCTATGCTCTTATCAATATCATCAATGTCAAAAACCATGGACAAATCAGAAAACCCTGGAGGCAAGGCAAGCGTTGCAAGCTTTTGGTTACAGTAGCAGGTTGGCATTCCAACTTTTGTTTTTGACAGCACCTTGGTGGAGCAGACATTCTGCGCAGTGATTTACTTTCCTTAGCACTGCATCTTGTGGTTTAAGTCACATAGAAGTTCATTATTCATTATGTTATTACAAATAATTTATTCATTATTTTATTAAAACATCTGTTTATAGTAGATGCAAGTTATTTTCTTTTTTATGCATTACAGTATTTAAAAATGTAGGCTTTTTTTTTTTTTTTTGCAAAATATGCTAGTTATTTTCTACCTTTGATAAAATATAATTTGTTTTGTTTGCAAAAATGAAAGTTTTTTTTCTTTTCTTTAGGAAACTTGCTTTTTACAATTTAACTGAAATGTGACTTTTTTCATAAGACTCTTTGAATTTGATTGCTTAAAATATTCAGAAAATAACGATAAATAGTTATTTGAACAACATGTCACACAATATATATTTATGCGCATTTCATCAGTAAAGTCGGTTCTTTGATAAGCAGTAAATCAAATGAAGGGGCAGTAAATACAGAGCTGTAGATCACTGAAAAGCTACGCAATATCCTGTTCAGTTTTGCAGGTAATATATTTGTGATTCTAAAGCATACTGCGTAGCTTGTCATTGATAGCTCTTTTAATGCGGTTAAAACTTTTGCAACAAGGTAACATATCTAAGGCACGGTGGTCTACTAATGGCCTCTAAAGACTAGCCAGAACTGTACAGAAGTTCAAAAACTTTCAGATCTTTATCAAACACCCACTTTTAGTACTGTGAACTTTCTGATCAGTTTTAGCTTCCTTATTGTACGCAGACATTCATTAGAAGTCTGTCAGCTTCACATTCAACACGCCTAACGAACAGAGCGTTGGGGATACAGTGCAACTCGCCGTCGATTTATATCGAGGTGGTGGGCCCCCGCATCACACAGATAATGATTTCCTAATTGGATTAGATTTGTCAGAGAGCTGTTTGCTCTCCCTGGGCCTGTGGGCGCAACAGGGAGAAGATGGGCGATTGAGATGTCAGCGTTGGCTGAACAGGTAGGTGGTTTACTTTCAGGGGCCTTGCCCCCTTTCTTTCGAGGGGTGGTTGAATTAGCAGCAGTTAACTTAGAAAATATTTTTCACCAACGCCACCCATCACGCATTATCTCAGTAAGAAGGAGAGCAACATGCTGAGATAATCAGGAATGACACTGATGTAAAATTAATTAAACACAAGCAGTAGATCAGAGTGTAGCTAGCGACTACAGTGCATGGAGCCAATGCAGGGAGCAAATGCGTGGTGTCTGATACCAAACGACACCATCATCTGTCTAATTTGGTTTGCTGCTGCCCTAAAGCGTCTCTTCCCTACACTGAGTGATGGCACTGATCAGTTTAATCACAGAGATTCATCCCCAGCGGAGGGAAGAAGCGTTTTGCTATTCTATACTCGTTACTGGTGAATAGATAAATAAATATGTGCAGCCGCTACCTCGATAACAACAACAGGCATCATACCGCAGCGAACGCAAGCTGATCTAGATGATGAAGTGCTTTTCAGGGCTGTTTAGGTGTTTATGAGTGAGCCTGCACCATACTTTCATGCAAGCTCTCTCTCCCTTTCTCACCAACAGACACTTTGATGTTACTAATGGCTCCATTCCCCTTCGTTCCTCTTCTGATCACTCCGCCAGACCCCTCTTCAGTAATTCAGCCTCTCAGCACCAAAACACATTTCTACCATGACCAAACAGCAGCCCTTGCTTGGAAAAAAGGCCTCCATTATCTAAGGACATGATTCGGTCATCTAAAACATGTTCTACACCATTCTGCAACCCCACAAAAATGCATCTGTTCATTTAACATATGTCATTAAATAAGTAGTTAAATCAAAATATAAAATGACAGAGTGAAAATATACTCACTCTCAAGCAACCCAAGATTTAGAGTAGTTGAGTTGGTTTATTCATCGGGACAGACTTGCTCACTTTAGCATCACATGACTATTGGGATGCTTGTTGTATGAACTCTCATTCTAATGGCACCCATTCACTAAGAAACAAGTGATGCAACGCTAAATTTTAACATCTATTCCAATGAAGAAAAAACTAATCTACATAGTGGATGGCCTGATGATGAGAACGTTTTTAAGAAAGTTGTAAAATTCGGATGAACCATTCCTTTAATTTTGTTGTTGTTTGCAATTATGCATCTGCTTCTGAACCCTTACAAATCTTCATTCATGTGTTTATTCAGGACTGCACTTTTATGTATGTGCATGACAGAGTGAGAGAGGGAAAATGAGTGTCCCAGCAGGATCTACCTCATCATAATCCTGATAACCATGTTTCAGGGTCTACCCTCCCTCTGGAACTAGAGACTGAGAATCGATACCAAATCAACCCAAACAAAACACATTTTGATGCTATTCAATAATGCAAAAGAAACAAAACACATTTTAAGAGCACAAGAGTGATCCTACAATGAAGGAAGACGATGAGAAAGAGAGCGAGACCCACTAAAGGACCCAGGAGGATTAGAATTAAAGAAGAGAAGATTAAAATGTATTGAAGAAACTTGATGAAGAGATGAATAGTGAGTAAGCACGGAAGAAGTGAGGAAAGCGAGAAGGATGATACGAGATCGAAAGGAGGATGGAGGTGATTGCAGTGCTAAATGCCAAAGTTGGTGCTATTCACCGTGAGGGTGAAAAACGCTTACTGAGTTCCATTGATAAGATGGTCTAGGTGCTGTTTAAATTAACTGACTGCTCCACTCCATGACCTAAAGTTCTCCATCCAAAATATTTCATTACCTTACGCTGCTGCTAGAGCAAACAGGTCCAGCTGCACAGGCTTGATACCAACAATGTTTAATAAAAAAATCAGACCAGTACATGTAATTCTAATGTGCTGCAGAATTCCACTCGGCACAATCTTTGTTTGATCACTCTGACAAACAAATTGAATAAATCAAACAAACAATTCCATAATTTTTTGTTAAAAAGAATTAAAAATGTGGTAATGATTTGCATTTGTTAATGGGTTTACTGAACTTTTTTTTCCTTTTTCAAAGTTTACTTGAAGTTAATATTTACATGAATAAATGTTGAAATGAGTTATGTAGCCAAATGCATATTGTACATACTTACCATGAGTTGAAGAGCTTCACAATCAATTATATAAGCTTACCAGTTACCTGCAGCCTTATTAGTGATGTAGATGGAAAGCAAGACATGCTTAACAAAGGGTAGTTCTCAAGTGTTAGTCAAAAAGAAATTAGTCTCAAGGAAAGTGTTTTTGGTTTTTTTAAATCCAAGGTATATTTGCAATAGCAGATTAGTTAATTCAGCTTGCTAAAAAAAAAAAAAACAGCTCAAAACTCCAAACACTGAGTTAGACATGGGTCTTCTAATAGTCTGTGATATGGGTTTAATAATGTCAGTTATCAAAAAAAGGCTGGTAATACACAAGACAACTTTTGAACAATGCTGCCCGGTAAAATTGCTCAAAAAGTTGGTCCATGTACAGTAACATCAGTTAAAAGCAATCTATTCTAATGCTGCGTTCACACCGGACGCAAATTGCGCGAATAAATCGCACTATTCGCGCGTAGTTTTGTGTATATCTAAAAGGCCAACTTTGGTTCAGATCACGCCTCAAACTGGCCGCTTAATTTGCGCGAATCGCGCCGCAGGATGTCTAATCGCGTCTTTCCATTGACTTAACATGTAAATCACTCGCACTTGACGCTTCTTTCACGTCTGGTGTGAATGCAGCATAAGACACTTGAAGCTTGTTGTTAGGATAAGGCAGACCATGAAAAAGAGTGAATATCTGGCAGCAAACAAGAGAAACTTGAATAAAGGACTCTTACCACATCATCAGTAAGTGTTCTGATGTTTAACTGCTATAAACAGTACGAGAGAGAGAGAGAGAGAGAGAGAGATGATCATTTCATAGTGGCACTGAAAAGATGGCATGGCTGAAACAATGCATTTGCAAAGATTATGTAATGCACTTGACTTCATGACATTTTTATATGAAAATATGCTGAAAACATTTTAACTGAAAAATTTTTATTGCTTTTCTATAGTACTAAGCCTTAGAACAATGAAAACCTCATTAAGACAACCTGTAGAAAGAAAAAAAAAACCACATCTTAAGCACTTGATTATTGCCTTTTTGAATGATTCCGTAGTTGTGGCATCCATAATTTTAATTGCAATCAATGAGAGATTCAATTAATTGTGCAGTCCTAGGGCAGATTATTATCAATGTGCTGTTAACATAACATTGACCATAAGATAAAGCTGCAATCAAAAGATCAAACTGGTCTTCTATGTTGTCACATATGCTAGTTAAAATGAAATGAGAGTAAATGGCTAGAATCACTTCCAAAGTTTAAAGCGATCTTGCCAAAAAATGTGTGATTTATTGAGTCTCTGAAGCATAAGCATATAAACACAAACAGCAAACTTTTTTGCTAAATTAATGAAGCTGATGTGTAAATGGTAAAAATATTGACAAAGCAAGCTTAGGATTCAGACTCTCAATACACAAAAACCACCAGCATCAATCAATATGCCAGTCTTTCACTAACATGAAATCCACAAGACAATGCATAAATCATGCATGTATTAACTTGTCAATTAAGCCTGCAAATAAGTTTACGAGATTTATGCCGCCATTCAGACACGACTGTCGGAAATCGCCCCCTAGTGCCAGTCACATAGAATGTTTAATTTGGTTGTACGCATCAATATATGAGAGAAGCTCATTCTTGCAGTCTCGGAAAATCCAATTCTTTGATTCGCCATGGTGTAATGAATGAATGAAAATATCAGAAATGCACAGACCGAGAATAATTTTGGAGGGAACATGGAAGCAGCATTAAACAAACAACAACATAAATATTAAAATTATTATTTATTACTTCTTTATGAATAATAATATTTTTTTTAAGCAGTGTTTTTTTATAGAGATTATTAAAAGTAGGGTTGGGTGATGTCGACCAATTTGGTATCGTACGATGTCTAATGGGAAACATCGCGATGGACGATGACATCTTCGTCGCTGTAGCCGGCGGGGGGGTTAGTTGTAACTAAAACACCAAGCCCCGCCCCACGACTGACAAAACAGTGTTCCCGTGAGCAGGTGAGAGAGGATTGAGCGCAGGAGTGATCGTGCACGAGTGCTTGACTTGACTCGCACGAGGGTTTGATGAGAGCTTGCGGGCCCCGTTTCTTCACATGTACATCTGTTTTCCTCTCGCAGAAATCCTTTTCCGCGCTCGCTTATTAATGGCATAGATTTGCCGCCATAGATTAAGTATTTTTTCCGAGAGCTGGTTGCTGCTGCTGCGGCGGGGCGGAGCATCACGATGCCGGCTCAGCATTGTGATGTCTATCGGCCATCGATGATGGCACCGTCAATCGACCCAACCCTAATTAAATGGTATTAATAATTCTCAACTCACGCACACAGACCTGATTGGACATCACTAAAATATGTCACATCCAGTCGAGTGGTCGCATACAGTCTAGCCGCAGAAGCTCAAATATTTGAACGCATCTGTAGCTGGAATGGAATCCGAAATTTCCGAATACGCATATGATCGGAACTACACCCACTACTCTCCATTGGAAATTAATGACTTCTGTTGTTGGTCGTGTGCAACGGAAAGTGGCCTTTACATTTAAACTGTGAGAAAAGACAGGTGTATGTGTGCATGCGAGAGAGAGAGATTTTTTTTTGTTTCCGAATTTCTCATCTGTAAAATAAAATTTGTTGATTAGTCCAAGTAAGGAAGAAAACCCTGGGTATATATGCATGAAGAAATAATTGGAAATGCAGATATCGAGACAAGAGGAGAAAGCCTTCTGATTTAATTCTACATTCCTATCTCTAAGGGTGTACTCACACTAGGCAGTTTTAACCGTGCCTGAGTGCGTTTGACCACCAAAGCACGGTTCGTTTGACTAGTGTGAGTGCTCCGAACTGTGCCTGGGCACAGTACGTTTAGCCGTCCCTGGCCCGCTTGGAAGAGTTGTGCCAGAGCACGGTTCAGTTGGACTCGGGCGCGGTTTGCATGTAGTGTGAGCGCTAACCGTGCAGGAGCACAGAACAGGGCGTGCAACGTCACGCTTTTGCGACGCTCCACAACAAACATAGTGGAGAAATGGTCGCTTCGGTGTACCACCATGGACCAAACGACTCAAAATTACTACCCACAAAGTAAACGGAGCGAGAGTGCCGCTTTTCCTGTTTATCCTGAAACCGTCTGACCATAATGACGTAAGCGTGGAGAAATCCTGTGTGTGAGTGCAGGACAGAGGGGGAGTGGGGAGGGGGGACAATCATACTCGCCACAGCAACCATGCATAGTGTGAGTACACCCTAAGGGACCTGAGCACAGTTTTCTGTGCACATTAATGACCAATTCAGAGGAAGACTGACAAAAGAATGAGACTTAAAATTCAAGACAGAGAACTGAACCGCATGTAGTGTAATTTTGTAACTCTCAACACAACATCGCATGCCGCCATCTGTGTAAAAGACAAAAGCTTCATAGGAGATTGTAATTGAGAAAATGTTCCTCTGTGACATATGAATGCGCTAATATGCAATTGGAATGTGTGCATGTTGGATTAAGGACAAAATTAGACCCATCTGTTGCTTTGGATCGCATTTGTGCGCTGTGGAAAAAAAAAAAACAGCTTTTGCGGTGCTCAGGAAAAGCATGTTTGCTAATGCTGTTGTAGCATTTCATTTTGGAAATCCCTTAGAGCAATGGTTTGTCAAATCTCATAAGAAGAAACAAAGCAAACAAACAGCAGCACATTTTTGCCTGTATTCTTCTTACTCCAGGTTCTTGCCAGTCGTCCATTAGAGAAGGGAGAATTGGGTTATTTAGTAGTAAAGCAGAATGGCTCACGCAAACGGTTCGACTCCATCCCAGATGGCAAGCATTATAATCGGTCAAAATCCAAATCTACATTTTCACAACCTCCCTCTAAACATTTACATGCTTTATTAATTCAGCTAGCAGCGCACACAACAGTCAAACACACACACATAGTGCAGTCACTGGTGGCTCAGCCAAGCATCACAGCCATCAGTCTTACTTCATTAATGGAGTCAAAACAAATTCGCATGCTTCAGTGTAAACATGCTGTGCTGGTGATCAATCAGAAAGTCTGTGCATGGGAAATGACCTTCATTAAAGAAACACAGACCTCCAAAAACACAAAACCTCTCAATCACACCGAAACCTCTCAATTACTGTAGTTGCAAGAAATACCAGAAACAAGACAAGTGACCTTCTGAAAGACTTTTGAGAACCTTTATGCGAACAAATAATGAAGAAACCATGTCAATTTGGATCAAATGGCATTAAGTTTCTTTAGTTTTAGTTTTTTGTTTGTATAAAATAACCTCATCTATGCAAACAAAACTAAGCATCAGAGGGGCCTTCAACTTCAACAATGCATTCAGTAAACCATCAACACCACTTTTTTTTTAGTTTGAAAAAAAAGGACATTAATTAAAAACTAAGGTACCTACTGCCCCGTAACTTTTCAGGAAAAAAAATAAAACACCTTCATTAACATGTAGATATTAAAAATGTAAAAAACAAATGCTATAAAAATGTGGAAAAAGTAATTGGAATAATTGTAAGCACAAAAAAGAAAGCAAATATTTACGAGGCTAATTGAAGAACTTTCCCTCTACTTGTCAGTCACACTGACAGTGTTTTTTTCCCCTCATTCTGCCCGAGAGAAAACAAACGAATTATTTAAAACATACCCCAAACATGCAATTAAAAAGAAGCCGCTGTCATACTTAATTTAGTAGAGACAGCAAACACATCTTGCGCTACTTGGCTGTAATTAAATTTGCTTTATAATTATCTAAATATCAGGTGGTCCTCCCTCCACCTCACTTTGTTTAGCAACTAAATGTTTTAAAAGCTATTCAACAAGGCTTAAAACAAAATCCCATTTCACAACTTCTTGCTAGCTAGCTAAAAAAAAAGTCCCAAGGCCCACGTTATAGTGTCTTTATTAAGTGCACTCCTAACTTTTCTGTTGTCATTTTAGAGAAGTTTAACATCGGAAGCCGGGAGCTAATTACTGTTCATATACTGTACCTTGCTGCCTCCTGATCTCTGCTGGGGACCAGCATATGGCAACTCAGCCAACAGGATTAGCTTCAATTCAACTGATCTCAGGCACAGTTATCAGGGAAAAGCACCTCTGCCTTCCTCGAAGCAGAGGCTAAATCTATCTTTAGGTAAATCCAGGTCAGAACGATTATCATGCTTTTTATCAAACTTAATCCTGCCAACAAAAAGAAATGTGTAGTTTGCAACCTTTCCACTAAAAGACATTAAAAGTCTGTGCTGTTAAATCTACTTTAATTATAAATTTCAAAAAGTAGGCTAAATGTTCTGCCCTGTAGTGTGGTGTAACAGATCACTGTAGAGCACAGCACTTACGTCATTCAGTATTGTAAATGAATACTTTATAATACATTATCAATATTGCTGCTTAGAGTTTGATTATAGAACTTGTTAAACTTTCAAAATATGTTTCTAGATCCTAACAACTCAAAATTAAAAAACAGGTCACATATGACGTTGTCAGAGTCAAAATACCCCTGGAGCAACCTGGATGTCAGGGCACATCGATTATGAATAATGTGGTGCTCAAACCCGCCCTCGGTCTAAACCACTAATTCATCAGCTCCTTCATACAAGTTAATTTAATCACGAAACATCAGTTCTCAAAGGAACGTATGGTAAATCGCTTCCTCTCGGTGAAAACAAAATCTTCTTCCACAAATGGCTGAGCGGAAACAGCAGGTTCAAGAGTCCCTCTGAGAAGTACTTGAGAACATAAGAGTCATGTTTCAGAAATTAATTAACTTTACACAATGGTGGAAGACTCTCACAGTCACCGGGGCGTGTCTAGACTACTGCTGTTTCGTTATTCATCTCCCCACCGTCGTTCTCACAGCCTTCAGCCATTCCCACCAAGTGCATATTCATATTCAAATGTAACATTGCCCCAATACAGAGCCATTTAAATGAATAAGCGTGAGATAATTGTCACATTCTCCAAGCACATATAAGCTCAATTAATTATGCGCAGATTAACGTAAAATCACACTGAATTCTCTCACTACAAACAGTCTGTCTATAGTCTGTCTATTGAGTTATCATAGCAGGAGCACAATTCCCACCGCTTGTTTATAGCAGGTGGTATAACCAGATCAGGTCAAAACCTTGAATTAACTGGTCTAAATAGAAAAGAAAAAGTATGATCACATAAAAGAGTCATTGAAATTTTATACGGTACAGAGGTTGGAAAAAATAGCTCCAAGAAAGGGTAAACCATTCTGACTGGAGTCCAGACAAACTCAAACAAAAACATTCTATGTGTCAAGAAGGGCAAGCAGTGGGAGATCCTCATTAGAGCTGAGGCGAACTGCAAGGATTGAGTTCAGGTGTACTAATGAGATCAACAAACCAAAATCACCACCTGGCCAGCCAGTGGTCTACTGCATTTCAGTCTACCAATAGTGGGCCGACCACCTACAGTCAAGAAGAAGACCTGGAGAAAAGATGATTATGAGATGTGAAGGTCAATCTATACATGTTTGTGAAGTACTGTATAAATGCAGGTATAACAAATGTTTACTGGCAGACAATATAGGAGAAGATCTAAAGCCAGAATTAAAGGTGCAGAGTGTACATTTTAGCGGCATCTAGCGGTTGAGATTTTGAATTGCAACCAACCCCTCCCTTTAGAGAAGCTACAGTGGCCGATACAGGATTGTCATAGTCTAAGAGAGCAGAGATAGCCAGCAATGAGGTTTCTTTACAAAGGTAAATTAATGAATTATACTTACTTTATTATTCAATAAATCAATGTTATTGTAAATATTACTGTAACTTGCTCATCATTTTGTCAGTGTTGTATTCGCACGAACAACATACTGTAGTGACGAGACACACTCAGTTTGTCCTTAGACACTTACGCTGCATTCACACGAGGCGTCAGCATCAACACTTAAAGGAAGGCGTGGCTGAAGTTTGGCACGGACACCTGGTCATAGCATCGTCAGCCAATGAAATTAGACAGTTTGCTGCTCTTGAACAGGATTGGCTGCCGCCTGGCTGCTGTATTTGCATAGAGCGATCCTGATTGGCTGACGCTTCCGTCGGAGGCGCTTAACTGGATTTGCTCATGGCAGAAGTTGTAAAATTCTGAACTTCTGCCGCAAGCAACGCCAGTGAAGCGCCGCCCACGGATCCACAATGCTTTTCGGCAACGCTTGACGTCATCCATTCAAAGTCAATGGGAAGCGTTGACGCTGACCCCCACTGTGGTAACGTACCCTTACTGTTCAAAATTAATGGCGACGTCCACAGAAGGGGACCCACGGTGTGTGTAGATATAAAAAGCTAATTCTCAGTTAATAAAAACAATTTATTGTGTAAGGTCTTTGTACACTTCTGAAAAAATAGTTACATATATTATATTGTATTTCTATCAATAGATCCTTCTAAATATTACACACTGCACCTTTAAAGTTCTTTGTTCTCTGAAATGATGTACTTACAATTTTATTTTGTTATATTATTATTATACAGTTAGTGGAATAAAATGGTCTTAAAATTAGAGTTAGATTGTATATCACATTTATTCCTGGTGCAATATATCCCCCAAAAAAAGTTGCTATTGACTGGCTTAGTCTGAAAGTTTTACATTTATGACCTCTATGTGAGTGTGATGCTGCCTTCCCATTTACATAATACTTTGGGTATACTGGGGGAGAGAAATGAGCAGTGAGGTTTCTTTCACACAGTCAAACTCACAAATGACTGGGCTCATTAAAACAACCATGGTATCTGATGTAGCATCAGTGCTAAAATGCAATGGGTCCTGAATAAAAAAAAACTTTTAAAATTATTTTCATTTTCATAGTATTTCAAGTATTGTCATTCAGCAGTTCAGAAATGAAAACAAGATTTAGAAAAAGGATTCATGGTGTATTCGCTTATTTATATTTTTTTTTTACTTTTTGAACACACACAAAAAAAAAGGTTATAGACTTCAGCTTTAAATCTTCAAATACATAGAATTTTAATAGTCCTTGTTACCGTTGTCAATATCAAACTAATACAAGCCTAAAAGTAGGGATGTACCGATACAAATCAGCCGCTATGTTTGCGCAATATGTTTACGGTGCATCCCTACCTAAAAGAGACAGACCAAAAGCAATACGAAAAGAAGTACAATAAATAAGAACCACTTCATACATTTTTGCAAGGTAATTAGTCTTCACTGTGTTTGTTTTGTTTTTTTTTGTTTTTTTTTTTTATAATATTTGTTTTTCCAAAAATAATCTGCCTTTTAGTGTTGTTTTATTATTGCGCCTACTATTCATCTCCAAATTGTATCTACATTACAATGCTATTCAATGCGCTCAAACCCAGAGGATATGTCACGTTTGAGATAGTAAAACCAGTTATTTATTTTATATAAAAATAGGACTCCAGTTTCATCTTATACGATTGACGGTTGTAGCGTATCGGACTGTAAATGCACGAAAGCAATACTATAACTAATCTTTCATTTTCTTTAGTCTTTGTTAATTTTTTTGTAAGATGTATACGTTTGCCTGATTTTTTTGCTATATAATGTGATATGCTTGTATGGTATTCTTGCATTTTTTAAGTAAAAGGCTGGTCTGTCTCTGAAGCACTGTAAATTCATACACCTAGCGCTCCCATTTAACACAAAGCTTCCGGTTTCACACAGAGCGTGAAAAAGGTACAAAAAAAGAAAGGAGAACAAAAAGTGGGAGAAATAGCTAAGAAATAATGTTTATAGAAACTTTATAGTTTATTCTTCTTCTATGCTTTATTTGTTTTTTGCTGCTTCTTTATCGTAATAAAAACAAAGTTTCTAAGATTCTATCCATAGACAATCTATCCATAGTCTCACTGTTAAATAAAAAAAACAAGATGTTTGGCCTCATACATTGCACACTACATGAAGTCAAACGGTATGAGAGGTGTCACCGATTCTAGAACTGGCAGGGGATTAAGTTTTTGAGCCAAGTGCAAGCAAATACAGTACACACACCGCTAACAAAAAAGACAAACAGATAGAAACTGTACAAAAATGTGGCTACAATGTCAACTAGGTTAATTTGGAATTAATTTATTCATACATAGCAGTAAGTGAATACATGCCCTGTGTGTTCTCATATGGGGAAGACATTAAAGATAATAGCTTCCACAAAGCAGAGAAATAGTGTGTGGGTATGTGTCTAGAGAATCATTATAAAAACGAAAAGCAATATATAGCTCTTGTGCAACCACTGTTTGACATGACTAATCCTATTCTTTACGCATTAGCAATCATGCTCCCCCTGGAATGAATACCATCATTTGCATGAGCTTCAAAAGGTATTGAAAAGTCCTCTTGTTACTATTCCAAACAAGAGAGCCTTGAGAAGACTGGATTGTCATTTGAGGTAGCCTCAAAATCACCTTTGGTGCAGAAAAGTCCTATTTATATAAATCAGGTTACACAGATTAGAACCACCAAACTACAAGCCAGACACAAACATCCTTATTGAAGACATAAATCATCAAAAATAACTAAATAAAATTGTGTTGCCTCCACTCATGTTTCGGATTTGTTGACAATTCTAGACATGGGTAGGTAGGGAATTTATTATATTTTATTTTTTTATTTTTTTCCCATGGGAACATGGAAATTTTTTTAATTTATTTTATTTCCTTCCGCAGCCATAGTACTATTTCATATAAAGATTACCAACATTGCCGTAATTTCCCAAAGG
>JAUMHQ010000066.1:8491235-8504516 GCA_032361165.1 Enteromius paludinosus
TGATGCTCTCATCTGTTGACATTTCCGAGCGCCTTCCTACAGTTGCTTAATAAAAGCAGGCTTTCCACACAAAAAAGAGCATGTGTCATTAGTATGAGAACCGCTGTAGCTGCAGCTCTCTGTGTCGAATTTATTCACTTATTGTCACTCCCTTTAATGCAGTCTCCGCCTTGTCTCCACACTCTACCCCACCCTTTACCCCCAGTGAACAACGCCCCTTTTCAGAAAGTTTTTCAAACCAGAGGTGTGAGAAAGCACCTCTGAAACAGGGGGGTGTTGTGACCCTTTAAACAATAAGCATTCAGTGTGATAGATAGGCCTATACTATTTGAAGATGTACAGTATATATCATGTAATGGCTAAATAGTTATTTTAAAGGAACACTCAAGGCTCATTCTCCATCTCCCCCAGATTGAATAAGTTGACTTTTACCATTTTGGAATCTATTCAACCGATCTCTGGGTCTGGCAATAGCACTTTTAGCATAGCTTAGCATAGATCATTGAATCAAATTAGACATGTAGCATTGCGATCAAAAATGATCAAAAAGTTGTGATATTTTCCTGACTCATCTGTAGTTATATCATGTCCTAAGACCAGCAGAAAGCGAAAAGTTGGGATTTTCTAGGCTGATATGATTAGGAACTATACTCCCATTCCTGTTTAATAATCAAAAAAATTTGCTGTTGTACCATGGCTGCAGCAGGCGCAGTGATAAGATGCAAATTGTTTCACACAATAGGCACATGGAAATTATTTCATATAGGACATGAGTCGTGAGATACATAAGAAATCTGTAGACATGACACAAACCATAATACATTTCAACCAAGGACAGGTCTACTTTATTTAACCATTTCTGATACTCTGTAAACGTTTGATGCATTTCTGATGATCGTTTCTGTCCAGTCCGCTCGTTTTATTGAATTTAAGAACAGCTCTCATTGTTCTTTTCGGCAGTGGCAGCATGTATGCTTTAAAATTTCAAATTGAAGTATTACATAGATTCTGGCACCCAACATCAAAACAAGATCATATTTTAAGACCCTTATTTAGACAAATCTGTGCTGGTTTGAATTGGCCACCTGTATTTTTCTTTTTGTTTTGCTTCCAGCTAGTGCTGCATCAGCACAAAAAAAGGAGCATGCTAATAGTGTCTTCAGGATCATTAAACAATCACAGGTAGGTGAGTTTTCTCAGGGTTGGAGCTAAGCTGGGCAATGCACTGGACCTCCAAGGCAAGATTTGAGGAACCCTGGTCTATACTTATGGTCCTTAACAGAGGGTGTCATGGGTTAGGTCTAGGGTTAGGGTTGTTTGCCAACATGCGGTCTTGACTTGACGTCATCCACCATAGTAAATCACTGAATATTTCAAAGATGCCACAATCGTGCGCAGAACAATTCAACGGCTCTGTGTGAACCTACAGGTTGGTGATTCCAAGATTCCAAGATGGCAACCGCATCTACATGCGTGGAGCCGTCTAATGGAGTGTCTACTATGGGTAGTACAGCCTATCATTGCACAAGTCCTATGATTGCACGGACCTTTTTATGGTCCTATGCCTTCTACAGACGTTATAAATGCGGTCAAATTATTAATCCCGATCAAATCACATTCAAAATAGGTCTGCACAACTTATCGATTTTCTAATCGCAATTACAGTTACCGACAATTGATTAATTATAGATTTTTTGGGTTTTATTATTGATTAATGGTTTTTTTTCTACAGATTATGTTAAGGGTTTTTCCATTGTTTTCATTTTACTTTTAGTATAACATTATAAAACCATTCATAGGTTTTATTTTTTTTTTTTTTTTTTTTTTTAAAAGCAAGCCAATGTATAACTGACCTTTGAGGCCTAATACTATAGAAAAGCAATAAAGGTTTTTTTTCAGTTTGTGTGTTTTCAGCTTGTTTATGTTTGTAAAAAATATGGCATGCAGTTAATCCAAACAATAGTATAAACAGGGTATATTGTGGTAATCGTAATTAATAAATCGCATTTACAGTTTAAAAGGAATAATCGACAATTATGATTTGTCATAATCGTGCAAACCTATTACAAAATAAATCTTTGTTTACGTTTATATTATATGTGTGTGTACTGTTTATTTATTATGTATTAATACACACGTATGTATATCTATATTAAATATATTATTTATGAATAAAAAGGTAAACATGTAAATACATAAATATTTAAAAATATATATTTACTGCATTGGTGTGAATAGTTAAATAAACATAATAAATGTACACAAAACACACACATATTATGCAGAAAAAAACTTATGTTGTATGCAATTAATCATTTGACAGCACTAGTGGAATACATTTAGACCAACTTGTTGACTGCAATTGGGATGTGAAGAGACTTTAAACCAGCATAATGTTTTTGAACCAAACAGCAAACCCTGCCTTTAAAATTTAACACTGTAGGCTTAAATGGTTTTTAAAATGGTTTCTCTGTTAAAATGACATACCTATATAGAATTTGAAAACACTAATACCGTTTTTAAAGATTTCCCATCTCCAATGGCTTTAAAGAAAAAAAAAAGAGGAGAGATCATGTTTCATGACTCACATCATCCATTTTTAAAAAAGTCAAAGTGAGCATCAGAACAAATACTTAAAAACATATCAAAATCTATTTTGTAGAATGCATGGAAACGCATACAGCCTACAACTCAGGCTACAGTTGGAAGAGACAACATCCTGCTGGCCTTGACGACAGCTTAGTTTCAAGAGAGCTTTTCATCACACCAGGTAATAAGTGCAGCCACCAAGGGGAGCAAGTAATCGTGACTTACTTAGAAAACTCTAGGTGTAGTATGTTTTAGACCTGAGTGACAGCTGAATAAGAAAATGACCTTGTATTACAAATTAACACAAAAAAAATAATACAAACAGAGGCAATAGGATAAGGAAAACTGCATATAACTGCTCCGGCCTTGATAGTTGCATCTACTTAAATAGTTGTTTCCCGTGTTTGAAAAGTCACATCCTTTTCATTTAGGTCAGTCTAAAGTTAAATGCACCATTAAGACAGCAAAACATGTTGCGATAAAGAAAAGCATCACTGGCAGCTTCTGTAATTCCTTCTTCCACATTGTTCTATTCAACAAGCACAACCATTTGGCCTTTCAGTGAAGCAAGAGCAGCCTCCATTTCGGCCATACAACCTCAAACTCTCTGACTTCTGTCCCTGTTCCTTTTCCTACAGTACATTGCTAATTTTAGAGACACTTACTGTGTGCGCGGATGTCTTGGCAACAGAAGAAGTCACCCTGTGACATTCAGACAGGATTCCAACTAAATTTTCCAAATCTCAATCAACAAGTCCTGTAGAACCACAGTGGTACTGTCTACCCATCACTGTGGGAACATTGCACATTAAGCTGCTCAGACTCCTCTGGTCCAAATGTAGGGAGGTAAAGAGAAGGCAGGGGGCTGTCAGAACAGCATGAGAATGAAAGCTCCCTGTAAAATCCATCTAGTTGTTTTGGCTCAGGATGTATGAAGGCAACTACAAAAGCTGAATTTATTTGTGCTTGTTTGGGCTTATTCTCCCTCTTTCCAACTCAAATTGTCTCTATTTTCCATCCTCAAGTGCATTCTTGTAAGTCTGCAACAGAGAAATCAATCTGGCATCATAATTAGCGGTAATGAGAGTCATTTGGTTGACCCTCACCATGCTGTATGTTCTCTTGTTGTTGTTGCATTATGAGCTACGCTAAAAAAAATTTCTCTCCCACTCGCATACTCTCTTGCTCTATCTCCCTCCCTCCCTTACTGGAGACAGATGGGGGAGCAGAACGTTTAGCCCAGGACAATGCCTTCTGAAGGGTAGCCTGGAATGTGACCAAACAAATTTGAACCCCTGCACTGACAGCTGCATCTTCTCCACGAAACAGAGGAGTCTATGACTCAACCAGAGCAACTTGCATAAGATGCCTTTAAAATAAATAAATAGATAAAATCTGCAATATTTGAGATTTTGGGCTTGGCATGCACTTACACATGGCACACGAAACATGGAATGATTAATTCGTCACACCAAGACTACTGAGTTTTTCACAAATTATTATGGTCTAAGGAACACTGCAGAGTGATCGTATTTATGGTATCCAAAAGAAATAAGAAAACTCTTAATGATTAATGTTCTTTGTAGTCATTGACTGTTACATAAAGATCCTTCAACATCCATGGAACTTCTCTATTGAACATATGTTTCTTTATGGTGGAAGTAGATACTCTAGATTATTAAAATGTTCTTCACACTGATTGCTCACTTTAAGGTTCTTTTGGCAGGGTTCCTACCCATTCCATTGTAAAATTCCATACTTTTTTAGACTCAAATTTTCAAACCTTTCAGATTTTCAGACTATATTTAGCATAAATGGTTAATAGAGCATTATTTTTACCTTCAGATTTAGTATATAGTACAGTCATCTGCAAATCATTTTATTTTCTGTCCCTAAAATTATTATTTTTTTTTTTTAATAAAATAATAAAATACAGACTTTTACATGCACACAAGAAACTTTTTTTGTGCCCTTGAGAAACTACTTGCATGCGCACAGGAATGTTTTGCATGCTTATACATGAAAATTTTACTTTTATATAACCTATTTCCTCTGTGCATCACTACGAATAAAACAAGAGCGTGGATGAACATGAATTAACAAAAATCCACTTGGTCAAAATTAGGCTTTTCTTATTGTAGTACTTCTAATATTAAAGCATAACATCCAAATTAACAAATCTTCCTTGACAGCACAGAAACCATGACATTAAATGTACTGCTGAAAAAAAATGGCCAAGTTCAATGGTCTTTTTAAAAAAAAAAAAAAAAAAAAAAGATTGGTACTGTAAAGAGTGTTTCAAATTTGGCCTTCATTAGTCCAGTATGCTATATTTCAAGCCTTTAGGTCTCTTTAACACATTCTTTGTATAGGCCAAAAAACAACAACAACAAAAAATGGGCTGATGGCATTGTGCTATATGCTAAGTTTAATGGTTTATTGTGCCCAAATATAAGTTTGTCTATTTTTTTTTATTTTGGAAAGTTCCTTGAGGCTATATAATACAAGTGGTAAGAATATTGTGAGAATAAACCAAAATGCTTGTAACCTGCATTTTTAATCTTTGAAAATAACTAAAGAATCACTAAACAGCTGCCATAAAATCTCCCTTCTTTTACATTAAATCGATTAAATTCTTAACTTTCTATAAAAAAAATTAAAAAAGTAACACTTTATTTCGATACTAACATTTTGCTATAATACCATGGTAAAGGTTAAACATTTGTCAGTCTTCAAAAAAACAAGTTGTTTCTAATCGTCACCATCTTGACAGCTTAAAACATAAATTAAAACTTTAAGAAAACACAAGACTAAAACAAGCATTGTTTACTTTCCATATGTTAATGAAATACCCAAAGCAATGTAATAGTTTCTGTTAAATTATAGGAAAACTGAAATACATACACAAGAAATTAACCAAAGCAAAAAGTAAATAAGCCAAGAAAGGTACTGTCACTGTTGGATTTAAAGGTAAAACCTCTATTTCCCTCCTTCTTACCACCTCAGTTTCTTTATCAGCTACAGTATATGCAGCTCATCTTAAAATTAAAGATGGCACAAAAAATGTATTGGTTATGAAAGCATGTGATTAAAAGGTTCTTGAAAATGGTACTTGCCTCAATGCCTTCTTTTCATGGTGTTATTGTGACACCTACTGGTTAATACAGATCATTTTTCCTACAAAGATAAAAGTTGAATCAAAACAAATTACTAGGCTAATTGTAAGTTATCACTTCTTTTCCAGACACATTACAGCTGCCAAGTAACTGTTCAGAAGATAAAGAAACTATAATCACCAGCTGAATAAATCCAAATGATGCTCTTACAAAGACTTAAGAATGTTTGGTAAAGTTGAAGCTTTTTAACAAAAGCACTTGTATGAACTGTCATTACACAGAAATTAGCAGTACACAAAAGATGCTCTCATGTCAGAAAAGGATGCAATTAAGAACAACTTACAAAACAAATGTTTGATTTAAAGTTCAACAAGATAATACAAGGAGTAAATACTGTAGAAGTAAAATATCCATTGTGCACAATAGTCACTATAGAACTGTTCCGCTGGCTAAATCCCACTAATTACATTAAAAGGGTCAGAAACCAGAGGAGGTGGACAGTATAGTCTGTTCAAGGAATGCAGAAAACATGATGAGAGAGATGACAGGAGCAGATAGAGCAGAGCCTGTGACCAATCAAAGGCAAATTCAGTTTCAAGATAATCCACTGAAGCAAAAACTCCACCTGTAGTCTGAACTGTTCATTACAATTTCAGCTGGAACACCACACAGTAGGGGAATGAATGCCTCTTAACAGTGATTCTGCATTCTACACATCCTGAAAGGAGACATCATTCTGATAAAATAAGTGCACTTATGTCTTCCCCTCTGTGACTAAGAATGAATGTGTTGATGAAAACATCTCACCATTTAAATAATACTCACATTTGTGTAGGGTTAAGCAAATCCCCTATTTGAGTAGTTTAATTGGAAAGGACCCAAAATAGCACCTATAATTTATCCACTTTTTGTTGTTTTTGTTCTTACCTATGTGCAATAAAAGCCAATTTTAAAACACATACACAGTCCCTTGCAAAAGTATTCTTACATTCATTCATTTTTTTGTTTTGTTGATGCCTTACAAGAAAAGAAGTTAAGAAGTTAACCTGTGGTAAATTCAATTGAATGTGTATGATCTGGAAAGGCACACACATTTTAATAAAACAGTGGAAAATGCATATTAGAGCCAAAAAAACCCTGAGGTTAAAAGAACGGTCTGTAGAGCTCAGAAACAGTACTGATCTGAGAAAGAGTTCAGAAAAGCATCTGCTAAATTGAAGGTTCACAGAATCATGTAGCCTCCATTATCCACAGTGGAAAAAGTCTGAAATAACCAGAACTCTTCCTAGAGCTGGCCTCCAGGTCAAACTGAGCAATTAATGGAGAAGTGCCTTGGTTAGACTGGTGAAGCTGATGGTCAGTCTAGTTAAGATCCAGGATCAGATGGAAGAAATATACAGAAAGATAAATATCACTGCCAGTAGCAGTTCTAGACCCTTCGTAGGTGGGCTTCAGCACCCCTATTTGTCGTCTCAGCCCCCTAAAACTATAATCCGCTATCTGAACGATCAGGCCACTGCTGCTTCCTCTAGACAGTTTATCATTCTCGCTCATTTATCGATCTCAATTTAGT
Organism: Enteromius paludinosus; assembly: GCA_032361165.1. NCBI lineage: Eukaryota > Metazoa > Chordata > Actinopteri > Cypriniformes > Cyprinidae > Enteromius > Enteromius paludinosus. The sequence goes on from JAUMHQ010000066.1 coordinate 8,498,514, forward strand.
ACTGACACACTGTGATAGATTGTTATTGTGCATGATGCACATATTTGAAAGAAGCACTTAGAGGCACTGCACGGACAGTGTGAAAGTATTGAAATCGCTGACGTTCCTGCATATAAAAAGTACACCAAATCTTGTTATTGAAACGCACTTTCATTTCACTTATGCATCGTCCAGAACAAATAAGCAAATACGCACAATATGATGTCACACTGGCTGTCTTGACGAGTACCCAAGCTTATTAAAGACACAACAAACAGTTAGGAAATCATGGATGTGTGTCAGTAGAACGGATTCTTGCATTTCTCATATTAGGCTTTAACCAGAAACAAAAGAAAAACACTGATTTTAAGAAACATCTGTAACTTTAACAGGTAATTATGTCCATTTACTTCATACAGTAATACAGATGTATGTTTGTATCTAATGGTCTCTCTGAGGGCTAAACCCCTCCCATAATGAAGTCCTAGAACCGTCACTGATCGCTGCAACACTTGACCGATCTGGCCTTTATGGCGGTTCGACAAGATTTTCTCCTCAGTCAAGACACTCACTTGCAATTTGCAAAAAAAGCACCTAAAGAACTCTCAAGCTGATAATACACAGGAAACCTTTTGAGCAATGTTGCTAAATCTCATCACCTGCAGGGTACAAATAACAAATGTAAAGTGTGCTGGTTGCAGCTTTATGATGTGGGGCTGTTTTTCAGTGGCAGGGACTAAATGATTCAGAGTAGAGAAAAAAAAAACTACAAAATATTGAGAGATCCTATATGAAACCCCAGCCTAGAGCATTCTGAACCTCAGATTGGGCAGGAACCCAATAAAACATTTCTGGGGAAACCTGGAAATGTGCATCAGGGCCCATCCAAGGCAACAGGTGAGAAGAAGAATGGCCGATAACTGCCAAATTCTTATGTGCAAATCTTGTCACATCACACTCAAAAAGACTAATGTATAGGCTATAGTGTGATGCAATAAAGGCATTAGGTTTTAAAGAAAATGTAATTTCTGAGCTTTCTATTCATCAAAGAATCAAGAAAAAAAGTTATTTTGGGGTTGGCATCAAATGTCTTAAAACCCCTCTCCTAAACCACATATTGACAAAAGTCAAATGCCTTCTGGGACAGTGTCACTTATTATGTTGGGTGAAAAACAATATTGTACCTTCACCAGCACTAAAGCAAGACTGGATAATTCTGTCTTATCCCCGAGCTAATTTTATCCTTTGATTTAGCACTGGCAGTCAACAACTAAGTTCAATGTGTGTGGGTGTGTTTTATCCATCTGTCTCTCTGCTGTCTGTTTAAACATAACAAAAAATTATTGTTCATGTTGCTTAAATGCATATAAAGCAACCATAACGCTGTCAATTTTAAGAAATAGATTTGCATAAAATAAGTCATATTTGACTACTGAAGAAGCAAGGAGCATTGATAGAGCACAAAGTTCTTATAATGCACATCAATCCTTTGTGTGCAAATAGCCTATACCTTGCATTTTACTGACATGTAACACTGTAAAATAATGGACCAGTTCTGTGCTTCTAAAAGAATAAAATAACATCATAAAGCCTCACTAATCAATCATCTACAGTGCATAGACTCTTAAAAATACATCAAATGTGCCACACCTTAACATGCAATTACATTTTAGCACAGCAACACATCTTATTTTCCTCATATAGCAACTCTATATACTGTGTGTGTATATATACACACACTACGCAACTTAAGGAAAAATGATTATTGGGCCTTGATTATAACTATATAAAAATTATAATTTGAAGCTTTCTCTACATTCTGTACAATTTACATCCTTTTCCCTCTCTACAATTTGTCATCATTGTTGTGTTACGAAAACTTTTATAAAAATCATCTCAAATGTTCTCCTTATTTCACCAAATATGAGTTCAACAAAGCTAAACAGGCTGCTGTTTGGGATGGTTACATACTTTACATAATTTAATACGTGCGTGATTGCAGATTGTTTTTCTTAAACTCATTTTCAGTTAATGATTCAGTGTTAGAAATATCAATAACGATTAACTATATTTAAAACGTTATTTTAGTATCCAACAGTGCTGACCCATATAGAGTGACAGACAAGAAAAGATCAATATAAGTACATAAAAGCAAGACATTGCACCAAAAATCACAAACCAGTGATTCAGCAACAGAGGCATGACAGCAGAAAGGTGATGACATATGATCATTAACTACAATAATATCCATTTATGAGAACAGAGACACCTTATATAATTATCTCAAAAAGTGTAACTTACAAATTTAGGTTTCTTTTCTCCGTCATCCCCACTTGAACTGCCCTGAGATGACACTCCGACTCCAAATCCTTTCTTTCGATGGATTTTATTCTCCCTCCCTTGATTCGAGCCGTCATATCGCTGATGGCGGTAGTTATCCATGTCCAGGTGAAGATATAAAACTATTTCTACAAAGCTTTACTCGGAACTAAGAGCTCATGATATCCCAGAGTCGACCGTTGAAAGAGACGAGCGCGAGCTGGGATTAAGTTGACAAACGTGCACGAGACGTGCTGGTTGAGAGTTGACAGTAGTTGTTGTCTAATAAGGCAGTAATCCAATTTCCAGCTCTTTGGAGCTCACTAACAACCCTTTTCAAACCACTAGACTGACGTAAGCGTTTAAAATGTCTTCCGGTGCGACAAAATAGTCAATTTTTTAGAGGTTTACAAAGTTGTCAAGTTTTGAAAAGAAGAGAGCTGACATGGAAAATGAAAAAATGTTATCACGGATGTCCAGCAATCTCAAACTCCCGCCTCGGAAACGGCCAATGAAATGCGTTGGATTGAGCAACACGTGATGTTCGAGAGTCGTCAGCTTCCGCATATGCTCACGTGGTTAACAACCGCGCTCCTATGGCTTGTCCTTTATATAACTACAGGCTAAAAAATATTTGTATGTTATTTGCGATATTAAATACTTAGTTTTATTGTACTAAAGTAAACCAAACGTTAAAAGCAAAAACAATTATTTTTACCAGGAATTTGTATTTCTGTACTTCTGTTAGTTTTACATTTAAATAATTAGAAATTAGTGTATAAGGATTTAAAATGCATTTGATTCATGATTGCTTATTTTTATTATTTACTGTTTTTCTTTGCCACACACCTAACTGAACACTAAAATATCTTTACACGTCACAAAATGTAAGAAAAGTGTGTTAATATGTTTTCCACTCGTGGTGTGACTATGAAGTTACAGTAGGTGTCAGTGAAGAGTGGACTGTCAAGCTTTTAGCTTTTTTAACATAAAGCAGCATTCACTAGATCCTTGAAATGCTGTGGCAGGACTGACTAACGTGGAAAGGGCGGGAAAAATCATATATTCAGGTCAAGAGAATGAATTATGAGGATATAAGGAAGAAATATGTCTTGATTATAAGCTGTTTTGATGTTGTTAGGATAGGTAACCGATAAATTGACAGTTTATTTGTATTTTAATTGATTTTAAGTCATCTTGAGTGGGTATTACTCCAGCCCCCGGTTTCACAGACAAGGCTTAAGCCTAGTCCTAGACTAAATATAAATCTGAGCCGTTTCAACTGAAAGAAACTTGCATTGACTATTCTTAAAACATGTCAGTGCCTTCATTTTGTTGTTTATCTTGTTGAATAAGGCATGTTACTTAAATGTCCTAACTGAACTATGGCCTAATCCTGGCTAAGCCCTATCTGTGAAACTGGGCCCATATGGATCTAATCACAAAATAAATGAATTTGAAAATATATATTTATTTTTTTTCTTGAGGCTGTCTAACCATGTCTCAACTAGTTTTATCAAATCTCCGGTTTTGACACCAAAACTGAATTCTTTGGTTATTACTCATTGATTAACATGTAATGGAGCAAAGCATGAATGAAAGATCCAAAGGAAAAACTATGCAGATTTATTTTCACAGCCTTTACACTTATATTTACCAAGGGGGCTAATAATTCAAACCTCAACTGTATATCCAACATTTTATACATTATGCAATCTATTGCATTATAAAATATAGTTACGGTCAAGTTAATGAAGAAAAAAAACAGCACTCCCATGAACAGCACATTTATTCACCATTCAGCAGATAACTTTCTATCTCTGTACAAGCAATATAGATTCTGTTAGCATATACTCTTTCTATAGTACAATAATCATTTACACAAATATACACAATTTAAAATATAAACTTGTTCCAAATTACAACATATACTGTTTTTTTTTTTTTTCATTTCTTTAATTTTTTTCACGACTCAGCGTTTTATTGAGGCAGTCCACACAATTTATTTTCTATGGTGGGTGAAGAGCACAGGCAACAGTTAAGCGGGCTCATTCAGCACAAACCCAAACAGACATGGAAGAGGATTCCTTGAGGACGACCTACAGTACAGCTGGGCTGGATAAAACTCTTTGGATCATGCACTATCAGGCCTTTCTCTATGCATTGACCGTGATTGTCGGTAGTTCATTGCTCTGATACGGTAGTTTGTTCCTCTTAAAGTAACACCATGTTGTTATTGTATGTTTGTATGGCACATTTAAAACAGTCTCAAATCATGTGCACTTGAATGTGTCCATTGTGCAAAAGAAGTATTTCCTCCACACTGAACCCAAGTGCATAATGTAGTGATCAAATAAGTGTACGTGCGCACTCTCGTTCAATTACATTCACACACACACACAAACCATAAGACAACATGCTTGTACGCATGCATGTTAAAATTTCTTCTCTCTCTCTTTCATTTACTCATATAGAAGCTTGTTTCCACCATAAAAGGAAATAAATAAAATTGTGCCTTTTTTTTTCTTGAAGTTCGAGTATTTATTACACAATTCTGACTCTTTTTTTCTAATTCTGAGTTAACCTCTCAAAATTCTTTTTTTCTTCCACAAAATAAAAAACGTCATTCAAACCTTTTTTTTTTTTAATTGCAAGTTTATATATCTGACAATTCTGACTTTTCTTGCAATTCTTATTTTAAAAAAAAACAAAACAAAAAAACAATAAAAAGCTACTGCAACATTTTTTCCTCACAATCACAAGCATTTTTATCAGTTTTGTAAGTTTATATTTTGAAAATCTACATTTTTCAAAGTTCCTATCTTGCAATTCAGATTTGTTTTCAGAATTCTAAATATAAATCTTGCAATTCGGTTTTTTTTTTTTTTACATCATAAAATAAAAAATAAAAATTCATTGGGACTTTATCTCACAATTCTGACCTTTTTTCACAATTACAAGTATATAAACTACCATTCAAAAATTTTGAGTAAGACATTTAATGGTTTTTAAAGATGTTTTTTTATGCTCATCAAGACTGCATTTATTAGATTAAAAATCCAGAAAAAACTGCAATATTGTGAAATATGATTTCAATTTAAAATAACTGTTTGAATATAGTTTTAAAATGTAATTTATTCCTATGATACAGAGCATCATTACTCCAGTCTTCATTGTCACATGATTCTTTCAGAATTCATTCTAATATGCTGATTTATTACTAGAATTGTCAATGTTGGAAACCAACATTGTGCAGCTAAATATATTTTTTGGAACCTATGATTTTTTTCTCAGGATTCTTTGATAAATAAGTAAAAAAAATTATAATTTTTTACCAAATATAAAACATTTCTAAAATGAAAATCTATGCTATGATTTTTTTTTTTGTTCATTTAATAAATCCTTGGTTAATAAAAGTATTCATTTTCAAAGAAGAAAGAATAAAAATGTACTGATATATATGTATATGTGTATATATATATATACATACACACACACACACACAGTACAGTCCAAAGGTTTGGACACATCTTCTCATTCAATGTGATTTCTTTATTTTCATGACCATTTACATTGGTAGATTCTCACTGAAGGCATCAAAACTATAAATGAACACATGTGGAGTTAAGTACTTAACAAAAAAAGGTGAAATAACTGAAAACATCTTTTATATTCTAGTTTCTTCAAAATAGCCACCCTTTGCTC
>JAUMHQ010000066.1:8600726-8621382 GCA_032361165.1 Enteromius paludinosus
TGTCCATGTACTGAACTGTTATTATTCAACCATGCCAAGGTAAATTCAGTTTTCCATTCTATGGCACCTTTAAATAACTGTTTTTTTTTTAAAAATTAATTTAAGTTTGTTTTGGAATTACATGGGGTAAGTGATTAATGACAGCATTTTCACTATGAGGTGGAGTATCCTTTTAAGCTCCATCTAAAAATGTCACATGGGCTTGGATCACACAGATGAGAAAATAAAAAGAAGGGTTTAAGTATGAAATGTGGCCGACTCACTTGTTGTCTGTTGTTGGGTGTATAGGGCAGCATTGTAGAGACGTGAAACATCAGTTCAAAGTCTTTATAGGTGGTGTAGAGAGAGTGTGTGCCAGTGGAGTCCGCTGCAGAAAAGATGCGATTATATCACACACATCCGAATAAAAGGCAGTAAATTAAACCGACACATACACTGATGATGAAACACGAAATTAGTCTCTTGCAGTTCAATATTAATTTGCAAATGGCTCATCTGCACAGACATAAGAGATTATGAGAAACTGTTCAATGCACTGACCGTGAACAAATACGGTATTAACAAAACCCATTTCAGAAATGAACCTGAAGCTGCCAAGCAGCTTTTTTGGCTGTTGGAAGATTCACAGAAGCGAAAGTGGATCAAACATTTTGCAAAATATCATCGTGAGAGCAGCACTTACTTTTGTTGTCCAGCTGTGCCCTGTACTTGTTGAACCCCTTCAGTCGGACTTTCTGACCTAGTAGATCTAAAAACTCTTCCAGTGCAGGACTACCACTCTCATTATTGTACATCTCTTCCTCTGTGCTCTGCCCAGCCTGGCAGTACAGGACGCCCACTTTGTGCTGGTAACTCAGCTACAATTTACAAAAAATAAAACCATAATCAGTTTCAATCATTATAATGATATTTGACAAGTTTTTTAGTGTATTACCCTTCAGTTTGAACCAGCGATTACCTTCACCGAGTATTGCAAAGCCCTAATTACACCTATTATACATCTCTGCAGAATACCAGATTAGTTGCATTCTGTGGTCATTTATTTATTTATTTTTTAAATGACCATTACACTGTACAGTATATTTGACTGGCTCCTAGCAACTGATCTCCCACACAGTAGTCATTTCATGTATTGAACATAACATTTAAATTTAAATTATATATTAAAATTATTTTCCAATATTATTTCAAGCAACAATATTAAAATATCAGTAACGCCCCTTATATATCACATGGAAGGTTTGTGAAATAGAATCCATTCTAAATGAGCACAGTAAAAAAAGTGATATATTTATCAAATCTTTAAAGCACAGGAAACCTTCAAAAGCACTCTTAAAGCATATTATGGAACGGTGATATACATCGTCTACCACAAGTGGTGATTGAGTCATGTTAAGTGCTATCAATCTACGCAAAAGCCTGACACTTAATGACATGCGGACTGGCCTCAGATGCCTCTTTTGCATTATGTATGAGACACACACATACCAGCCATAAACTAAAGAAAGAACCTTTGGAACCAGACACACTGCTTCAAACAGAGCCATGCAATTACTCAGACAATTATTGAAAGATAATGAACAGTATGTCAAAAATATGATACTTAACTTTCATAATAATAGGAATTTATGATTGGGTGACAAACTGAAAAATGCTGGTTAACACCGACATAGGAATTTTAAGAGGTCCATAGTAATTGTCCAAAATCTCCTGTAATTCCCAGCCCGCACCAATTTTTCCAAAAATGGTAAAAGCAATTTTAGTGCTATTCTTACAATTGCTTTGGCTTTTGTGCCATAAAATGCCACCACCAGTCTTTAGAGGAAAAAAAAAACCCCACCATTATCAGAGAAGGTAGAACTGGGAGAGAGTATGGAGGCGAGATGAAGAACTAGACAAAGACGAAGCATAAGACGAGCAATGATTTTCTTTTCTTTCATTTTCACCATAAGTGCTGCTGGTCACAGTTGGCAGCACCTCAAACAGGTCAAGTGGCCTTTATGTGTGGCTAGGTGGTTGCCATGGGGACGTTCTCAGGGGGGTTTTGCCAAAAAAATTGCCTTGAAAACTAGTTCTCTTTTGTCTGAGTGCTGGGAATGCAGACAATAGCTGAATTATCATTTTACAGTTAGTTGATTGATTTGAGATGACAAAATACCACATGAAATAATTACGAGCCTTAATTTTACAAACTAGCCTCTTTCAATGCATTCATTGTTCTACAGGGTTACTCTTCAGATTTTCCCCTCTGACCGTTGTGTGGCTGCAATATCGATCAAGATTTTGACTGCTTCTCTGATTCCATTGAGTCAATTTACTGACAAAACTGTTCATCTCTCTGTTCTACTCCAGCACTGAGATGTGTAAGTCTGGGTCTTTCAATAAGAAATTGGATCTTTGTTTTTATAAAAGGCTTCTTTAGTAAAACACTGTCTCATCCTGACACACCTGCAATTTGAACCCTCAAACGGAAATGCTGTAAGGCCATCAGCAGCACCTGATAGGCGCCTTGCCCAAAGGAACCACTTTACAAGCTCAATCTTGCTCAAGTTATCAAATGAACAACAGCATTTAAGGGCATCACATCATCAGCAGAAGTTTAAAACATCTGTTTCTGGTTTTATCAGTATGCATTAAAACTAAGCAAATGGGATGTACGAAGGATATAACTGATGGTTTCTTAAACCCCCCACTTGATTATGTCTTAGTAATTACAAGCCTTGCGGACATGTACGATTCACAGTGTTGTACACTGTATGCCATGAATCATCCCAGAGTCCCACCTCCTTCCCACCTGTCAGTTTGTGTTAGCCAAACTGTCTCTTATTGTCTAAACGGCGGTGCGATCGTTTTACAGCCTGGCTGTATTGTGGGAAAATGCTTTGTCAATATTTTGGCAATTCAAGCATTTACAAAGGGTCGTTTGGGTAGTTAATGTACAAAGTTCTTGGACAATTTTTGGGAAACATTTTCTTATGTCTTGTAACTATGAAATTGTTTTAAAAGACTATGAACTGATGAATTCCTTTTTAATGATCATAAGGCATAAACAAATACATTCAATACAGTCTCTCAGTTGATAAAAGATGACATAAAAATGCAAATTATACAATTCTAAAATAATGTGTAAAACAAAATTTTGATTAATTATAACAGGTCACACTGCAGGGAGCTGGTTCAAATTGTCACATAGCTTTTTAAGGTTTTAAAAAGTACAGTCCTGAAATATTTCTGTCACATTTTCTGCATCACAGAAATCATAGGGTCCTACTTGGTAAATGGTATTTTAATTAAAATCAAGTAATTTGTCTACCATTTCTATGTGTAAATCTGACTATAGAGCTTCAAGTACAGTACTTACCCCCTGTTGATCCAGCTTCAGCAGTTGTTCCGGGATTTTAGGTGAGTTGGTGGCCAGTCTGAGGCACTGAATGTTGACCTCAGGAACTACATACTCCAGCACCTCTTTAAGAGGGAGTCCACGAGAAGTCCCATGCTTAGCTGTGGAGGGGACGGCATCCTCCAGAATTGAGCCTCTTAAAGTGGTGAGCTGAAGATGGACGGAGTGAAGAGAGAAGTTTAGCAAAAAACAGAAAGAGTTCAAAATGTTGAGCGAATGTATCTATTAAATGAATACACAGCATTCTCAAATAGTCAACAGATGGATAAACCATTACAGTTGTCTCTCAAACGGCAAAGCACTCTCGAAGAGTGTCCCTGCAATGATGCTGAATCCAGCGACATGCTCTGCCAATCTTTCTGATGAATAATTGAGTTCAACTAACTGTGGCGAATGCTGAAGTAATGCTTTGGCTTTTAGCTAGAGAGCCATTGTACGCTCAGCCGCCAGTTCAGCAAACTATCCAGTCACCCTTAGGAAAACCCCTGGCAGGCCACATATGAAAGATCTCTTGCCATTTTCAAAGCCGCACTGGTTGGGACTTTTATAGCGTCTGTGGTGAGAATCATGTAGTACAGTAAGGTAATTTATACCACCATACATGGAAAAATCAATAGTACGCCACAGACATCATCCATCTTGAGCTGATTTTCAAAACAATCAATGGTATTATTGAGGCAGCTCCGATTTGTATTCAGAGGGAATGATATAAAAGCTTCGGGAAATGCACTTAATGGAAAGATGGAAATCAATTATAAATTAATGAGAAGTCCTCTCATTGCTTGATAAAAACACTATATATAGGATGTATATGGCACACAAATGAGTATATGTAATTGAAAGTTATTCTCCTGAACTTGACTGGCTCAAAGACTAATGGATCTTAAAAAAAATTAAATGATGTGCATTAAACAATGTGTTTTACAGATGCGTTTTGCAGCTCTACCTCACTGGTCCTGAAGATGACCCTATAATTATACTGTGGTCCCTCCTTCGCCTCCTCCAGTTTCTCTCTCCGAATGCTTACTGCCACTGGACCCAAGTTCTCATCAACACCAAAGTAGTTCTGGTGCTCTTTAAAGAAAACGGAATGAGAAGGGATCAACATTATACTGGGAGAGACACACTCAGATATACCTATATATCACTACACCATCAAATTAACATCTTGATTGTAAAACAAACCTTTATTGAAGAAGAATTTGTGAAAGTAGTAGGCGCCCATGTCAATGTGCTCAATGATGTAGCGTTTGATACAATCCCGTGGAACAGCGTAGTTTTCGCGAGAGGCGTAATTCTCACGGGACATTTCCAAGACGGAAACCCCCGCATTTGTGCAGTGTGAGCTTAAAGTAGACTCGATGGTATAATTGTCACCTGCATTGTTGTGGGGTCCACTGTTCAGTTTGGTGACACTCAGTTTCCTTTCACCTTCACCGCCTATCTCATTACGAAAGTACGGGCAGCTCAGCACCAAACCATTGCTCTTCCCATCGCCTTCATCAGGATCTGTGCAAGCTTTTTGACCTAGCTCCTCACAGCTGTCCAAAGGGGATTCGCAAACAGGCAGGGGGTCAGGACTGTCCATTCCCCCACCAATCTGGTGTTGGGATGCTGCAGAAGCCCCCGTGGTAATATTCTTCCGACGTGCCAAGTTGGCACGATTGGTAACAGCCTCGCTTATATTGAAAAGCACACTCTGTACGTCATAGTGGGCGAAACATCTCTGGAAACTCAATGGACGACCATGTCTACTACAATCTTCATGGTCGCTTAGCTGCCTCTGCTCGCTCTTCATGGTTTTCAGTCTGCGGAAAATGGATGTCTCGCCCTTTTCAGATTTCTGTCTTTGTAGGAAAGACTTCTCCCTTTCCCTACTGTAGAAGAGCGAACTGTCCACATAGTCTGAGTAGTTTGGAATGCAGAGAATGTCCCCTCGTGCAATCTGAGCAGCAGTCTGAAGACTTGGAGAAATGGCAGTCTCATATCTGCGAAATTCTGGAAAGCCATGCGGAGGTGGCGCACTTGGCTGCTCCGAAGTTTCAGGCTGGAAAACCTTCAAATTGCCAAAAAAACCTTCATCTGGCAAACTCTGGCGATTGATGGAGGACGTGCTTCCATACTCTCGGTGCAAGGTTGCACCTGTATTGGGGTTGATTGCCGTCTGATCCATGTCCTCTGCCCCTATATCGCTGATGGTGACGTCACTGTTGCTCCTTTTCTGTAGAACGTGGTGAACTTTACCAGGAGAGTTATTTAGAAGTTCACCAAGTCCATATTTTGCCTCCAGAAAGCTGGGGTTGGGAGGCGAACTGGGGCTTTGCTTGACCACATCTTCTGGCAATTGACTGGGCTGTCCATTCTGAAAAGTCGTCATTAGGCTTTCGTATCTGGGAGGTGGACCATGGCCATCCTTCTTCTGTGGCCAATCGGACACTCTTGCACGTACGCCCATCTTGGGCACTGCTGGTGTTCCCTGTGTGTTTGCACCAGGAGGTCCCATATTACCATTCAAGGCTTGAAGCTTTTTGGCAAATAGATCATCGGTCTGCATTTCTGAGGTGAGGCGCTTCTCAAGCTTCTACGGCCTCTTTTACTGTGCCTCTGGTCCTAAAGATAGGGACATTCATACCTGACATTAAATTGTCCAGACCAGGAATTCCAACTCCAGCATTTTTTCGGAATGGCGAAGGAGCTTGACAGCAGCACTGGGAGATATTTGTGAAAGATGACTGACCCACGTCAGGGTGTTCAGACCTAGGGGTCTGTAATCCATAGGAGGAGAATGGCTCTCTTTATCTCTGCTTCACTGTCAAGGACAACTGCTCACTCCACGGGAGGGCAAACAGGAGATGTGGTCATTTCACAGGCATGTAGGCTTAACAAAGCCAGGTGGGATCTCTCTGATGCTCTGGAAGGAAACGAGAAAGAGAGAGAAATCATTAGAGAATCCATTTGGGAGGGAGAGATACCAAAGTGACCTTGAAAGAACGCAAAGCACTCAAAATCCTCAACTGAACAAAGCATCAGCAAAAAGACCAATTAATTTAATAAGGGTATGAATGTCTATTCAGAAAGCACTTTTCTTTTTCACCTGAATGCATGCCATTTCTGGATCATCTATAAAACAAATGCACCAATTTCTTGACCTCTGTGCACAGACTAATCAGAGATAAAAATCTAACTGAAAAAGCATTAGGCACTACTACCTCTGATAAATAGCAGAACAGATACAGACCACTGTCCCCACAGTGTTAAGCCAAAATTATATATATATATATATATAGATGTTACCAAAACTTAGCATACGCAAATTTTATTTAATTATATAACTTGCATTTGCCAATAAGATGCACACTGGCGTATTTAACAATAATTTTGAATGAAAATGACAAATGATTAAAATGATTATTCTTAAAAAGAGTTTAAATTAAAAAGAAAGCTTAAATTAATTAATGCAATTAATTATTAAAAATGCTATATTAACAGGCATACAGGATCTTTAAAAGGGAGGAGAATACCCACAATTTTTTGCTTAGCTTTACAAGTTGCACATCAAATTATAAATAAAATTAAAATTTTTTTTTTTTTTTTTCTTACTTAAATCTATTCCATTTACGCTTGGTTTATCAAGTTCACACAGTAATTTAAATATTTGATGGCATCTGACAGGGTGTACCCATGTAGGGAGTTGACATTTAGTATTTAATTTAAGATGATTTGATTTGAGTTTGGCCCTGTTTTGGTTCACCACTTGATATCCAATGTAAATATGGGTCCTACTTTAATGTTGAGACAGTTGAGAATTACTGGTTTAGTGCAATGAACCCAGAGACTGCCTTTCAGTAAAAGAGCTTTCCAATATCATATCCAAAAATAAAGTACTATTGAGAACGGAAGAGAGTATAAAATTACAGTACTGACAGACGCCGCTGCGGGTACACACTGTGAAATTCAGCCACCTAAAAATAATCCTTGGAAAGAAAAGCTGATTAAACTGACATTTATTAATAATGCATTTCGGACGCGTAGTCCTGTCTGTCCATTACAAACCCACTGACCCCAATACCTTTAACCCTCTCTTCAAAATAAACACATCTTTGATTCAGTGTCAACACCAGCTGTGTACAAACGTTAAAGTTTTGCCTTTTCAAATGGCAATAACCGTCTAGACTGTGATTTAATGTTAACATGGAGACAATACTGACCTTACTTAATTTATACATTTATCTAATTGTACACAATTCATGGCAACATATTATTCCAAAAAACAAATCAACAATTGTTTTTGTAATTTTTAATCCTCAAAAAAGGCAATCTATTTCAGCTGACGTCAAGATTGAGGGAAAATCTGTTAAATATTTATCAAAAGACATAGCACTGACATTTGGACAAAGCGACACACTCATCCCCAGAGGAGATGCTGAGGTATTACTGCTTTTAAAACGCGGGTGTATCAAAAATTGAAAACATAGAAGTTCCATGATCGTAAACATTCCCAGAAGCACTGAACATGGCATGAACACAAAGGTCCCGTCAGGCTAAATTTAGAATCAGACATCAGAAAAAGATAAATAATATGTGTGCAAATGACAAGCTGTTTCATTATTAAAGAATACTGTTAAATTTTAAAGGCGGAAAAAGGTTCTCTTTCATGAAAGAACACAAAGTTTTGATATCCTGGCAAGTGATAGTGTGAGCCTCCCGAAATCTCAGAGAAACCAGCAAAAATGTAACCAAAAGCAAAAGCAAATAAAACGGGAACACTTTACAATCAGATGTCATTTGTTAACATTAGTTAATTCATTAACTATCATGAACAAACAATGAAGAAGACATTTATTACACTATTTATTCATCTTTGTTAACGTTATTATTCCTACAACTACTATTATAAATGATATTATGGTAATTACCTTTTTCTTTTTTTTTCTTTTTTCACATTGCAGGATTGAGAATTTGGGAGGAAAACACGCTTAACTGTCAAGAAACTACAGTGCTTCAGTGTTAAACGGTCAAAAAAGAGGCTTCATTTTCACTATGCAAAATACAAAGTCTTACTTTAAATTAAATTCCAGAGGTTCACAAAAAAACAAAAACAAAAAAACCAATCGTGACAATTCTAATCGAATCGAATCTCCACACCTCGTAGCTACATTCAGTCTAAACTCACGTCTTAATCATTGAAAAAACATCAAATGTAACTCACATGAATTATTCACGTCTTACTGTGAATCCTCTGTGGTTTTAAAAATTCATATGCCAGAGGGAGGTCCGCTGTCCTCCAAGACATACAACATTACTGTGATCCCTACGATACAACAAATATCTGTTTTGGGACTCGTTCACTTCAAAATAAATGGAAAAATGTGTTATAATAATGTGTACACTGTCTTTACAGGCATTACTGCATTAGTCTATCAATAAATCAGCCTTATCCAAAACAAGAGAAGAAAGAAGAAGTATCAAGCACTAGCAAAGGCTTGAGAGGACAACAAATTGCACATCTGAAAGGCTCCATCCCACCATCTCCCGCTGGGTTTCAGAGCCAGGCAAATGGCCAATCCTGTCCCCTCCAACGCCCTCCGTCCAGCTGCAGTTCCTGTACAGGTCATTGATTACCATTAGGAGCCGATCCCCTGCCTTCAAACGCTTGCTCACATGCACCGTGCCGCCCAAACAACAGAGCTCATCATCGCTATCATCGCCCACCGCAAAGACACACTGACCCAATCTATTTAGACAGCTGGATCCATAGCAGGGACTGTGACCACAATGGGCCGTCTATCATTTCCACCAGCCACAGAAGTTAAAAGGAGTCCCTGTGTGCCCAGGGTTTGATAGGGCAGAAGATATGAGGGAATATTTGAACTAAAGGGTGTTTTCTCTTTAGAAATATCCACTTCCTGACAGGCATGACTCAAAAGGAGGTTTTTCCACAATCAGAATAAGCAGCTTACATGGACATTCTTGTTTGATGTTAGGTAATCATTCCGCAACATTCTGATTGTTTTCTCGGAAAACAGATTCAGTAAGTCTGATGTTACTTAAATTTAGACTGTGCACTCTGAACTCGATGACTGATGGGAACAGAGGTCCCATCAGAGGTCTTTTTTGAGACACAGGCTTTGAAATGTGGTATGAAACAAATCAAAACAATGCTGGAAAGGAGGTCAACGCACTTATAGAGTCTCCCCATCTGTCCAACCTACATACATAGAAAGGTCCTAAATTCCACACTGAAAATCTGCCAATCTAATTTAAATCTCCACATAAACAAGGTTTGAGGATTTTAGAAGAAATAATACAAATAATTATTTGACACGGTGAAATACTAATCGAAAAAAATTAATCTGTAACTTGGACCAGAAGTAGCAAGAGAAGCTATTTGGATCTCAAATCATGCTAAATAACATAAACACGAAGTTTTGCACAAACCTTTGTAGATTGAGCCCTGCTGTAACGAAGTAAATTTCATTTAAAAAAAAAATGATTTTTGAATGAAAATTATATTATTCATGTAAATGCTTTTTAGCCTGCATATTACAATTCTGCCAAAACAAAGGTAACTGTCCCCCCAAAAATCGTATAATGTTGATATTTCTATTATTTTAAATAAATAACAAAAAAAAAAATCTAAAATAGACACGCTTCAAATCACTGTGGCCTCCAGCTTGTGTTATATTTCATAGATTAAAACACTGAAAACTGCAGGAAATCTGAGACTTTCCTAAGCCCAAATCAATGCTACAAGGTTACACCTAATGGATTATTGTTTCCTGTCCTATCCGCATTTGTTTGCTCCTGGGATTTATTGAAACAAAAAGGATGACATTGACAGAAGGATTGAGTAAACTGAGCTCTGCAGTTTCGGCAGGGTAACTGGGGTGACCAGACACCTAGTAGAACCAGAAAGCCTCTGTGAACACCCTACATGGGCACACCCTGTGAGATGCTGTCAAAGCTTTCCAGGCTCTTTCACCGCGGCCCAGAGCTCACCTACATTTCTCATTCCTGAGACACTGCTGGGAGATCTTGTGTTCTCATTTCCCTTTCCTTGTTAGGAGTAAGGACGGAGTCTCTTTGGCGCTTACGCATTCCAGTGCTAGAGGCACTATAGCAAGAGTCAGGAGCTGATGTGCCCTAATGCCTCACATGCCACAAACACTTTATGATTTATTCTAAGTTTTGGCATGTAGGAAACCTACATTACTGTTTCACATGGATATTTCAGCAGAGTTTTAAAATCCATTAGATATTCATGGAGTTTATTCAAGTGTTTGGCTTGCAATTGTTCTTTTTTAAAGAATAATTGACCAATTACTTACACCTAACTAAAAATGTACACCAAAACAATAAAATAAATTACTAAATAAAATACTACTGTTTTTATTGCAATAAAAATCTAATAAATAAATAAGCAAAACAAAAAATAAATAAATAAAATAGGGCTGTAACGATACACCAAACCCACGATTCGGTTCGTATCACGATTTTTGTCTTGGGGGGTGGGAGAAAAAGAATGATTTTTAAAACAATTTGCGCCCGGCTTGGTAATAGATAACGGGGCTCGAGTAAATACTTGAACCCCTCGTTATCGACAACCGAAAATGGTCGCATATCTATGGCGGAAAATCTATGCCAGTAATATCACACCGCGACACAGGATCGTGGATCTGAGTGTCGCGATTTCGGTTTCCTATCGTGCATCGTTACAGCCCTAAAATAAAATAATACACAAAGAAAGGCTCATTCTTTTGTGCTTAGAGCCTGATATGGCAAAAAAGATGGCTAGATAGAAAATATCTGGCTAGAACATCTACAAATCTACATCTAAAAAATAAAACAAATAATGCATTTATTGCATTAATGCATTAATTATGAATGAAAGTAAAAAGTAAATAATTAAACATCTCAAGTACGTCATGACTTGGTTGATTTATCTTCCACTTCACTGTATTTTCAGACTTCAGACCAAAATGTCACCTCTACAATGAAAAACTGAAGGCTAGCTACGCTGTAAAATATATGTGAGGATGTGAATGCTGAGAAAGAGAGGAAAAGGAACAGACCCAAAGAGAAACGGGCTAGGAACAATAAACAAACAAAACGCAGGTCTCACATCCTCACAGGGAGCGTGGGCACGAGTTGAAAAGTTGGACCCCAGGGGGTGCACTGAGGGGGCTTTATGTAGGCAATACAGCAACTGACCTTTACCATTTGGGTTAATATAATTTCCAGGTGTTTACCAAACAAACACTGCCCTCCAACAGAGAGCAAACAGAAAGGGAACAGCCCGTGAGAAAGGGCTGTGGTTTAGAACTGGCTTAAACACAATAACCCACATTTCCATGAATTACAGTATGATACAGCCTAGATATGACTGCTTCCTGAGTATTCAGTGAAACGATATGACCTCTAGTTGGCAAGTTTTACACAGGAATGCAGGCTTGTGTGCCAGAACATGTCAAGATCATGTCATTTTTACTGCTTTAACTTTAACGAGAAGGAAGACCCATCATTTCATGCTAAAAGCTCACAGCTCGACATCTTTTAGCCCTCCTAACATGGGGGAAGAAAGGCCCTAGATAAGTCAAAGTGCGAGAAAACACTTTTTTCCCCCACTTTAATGACTTCAGTCTCAGCTTTTGGCTTTGACTGACCTGGATAACGTGTATCAGCTGTTAAAATGAGTCAGACAGACGCAAACGCAGACAGCCAGTCAGCATCTGCTACACGAGACACGACTGTCTGTGATGGAGTTGGCATCCAGCCCAATGAGCGATAAAGTCTTTTTAATGACACAAACTGCGAACACAGTGTTTCATGTCGATCTTATCAATAACATCTGGAATCACCCTTGTCCCTCATTCTCAGGCGCGCATTATTATTGAGATATTTTGCCTCGCAGCCAGTTGGATTTAAACATGAGGGACTCCTCCAAATCCTATTTTTTCTCAATCACTCTAGGCCTGAAACATGCTCTAGCTTCTAGCTAAATGTGTCAGCAATTCATAACGCAAACCAGCACGCTTTCTCAGCAATGCCACAGGGGCGTTTTAACGTGAACGTGGTTTTCTTACAGCAACCGTTTTAAGACAAACTTGCTGAGCGAGTTAAAGGTAATTTAGCATATTTAAAGCTAGCTACCTGAACAATAACTTAAATATATTTTAGGGTAAGTCTATTGCCCCCTTAACTTCTGAGGTCGGTTAACACCACTACAACCAGCCTTAAAAGATTTAATTTTGATGTCGTAGTGACTTTGTTTTATTATTAATTATTTATATTTAGGGATATGCCGATCTGCTACTTATATCGAGTATCAGCTCAAATGCTGCCATTTTTTGCCGGATCACATTTCCTTCAGACAGGGCCAGTTCAATTCAGATACTGCGCAAACTGTTCAGTGTTTTACTGAGAAGCTGCACAAATAATAATGCATTTTACTGTTAAAGTCCAATAAAGTTTTTGGGTACTATATTCCAAGTCTTCTAAAGACATACTTTTGTGTAATCTGAGGTACATACGAATACTTGAAAGTCTATTAAAGTTCACATAAAATCTTTTCTCAACTGTGGCAGTTAGGGCTGTAACGATACACGATATGAAACCTAAATCGCGACACTCAGATCCACGATCCTGTGTCACGATGTGATAAGGGTGCATCACGACACACCCCGTGACTACCTTGAATTGCGCGCAGATGACATTTCACACGTGCGGTTTTGAAATGAGCTTGCAGCTGCTGTTTCTTTGCGTGTAGATCTGTTTTACTCTGGCGTATGTGATTTAACGTACGCGCCAGCATCAGTGGTGCGCTCGCGTATTATTGGCATAGATTTGCCGCCATAGATATGCAACCATTTTCGGTTGTCGATAACGAGGGGTTCAAGTATTTACTCAGTGTGCTCGAGCCCCGTTATCTATTACCAAGCCGGGCACAAATTGTTTTAAAAATAGTTTTTTCTCCCACCCCCCACAAAAAAAAAAAATTGTGATACGAACCGAATCGGGGGTTTGGTGTATCTTTACAGCCCTAGTGGCAGTCATTCATTCTTGGTTTAGCATTATTCATGATTTACAGTAGTCGTTGATTATGAATATGAATATTAAATTTTTCTTTAGAATCAAGTAATCTGACATCCGAGGTTGAGACTGACTATGCCTACTCAATTCAAGTGTGTTGAGCACTAGAGGCAGCAAATGGAAATGCAACCTGCTTATGAAAATACATAAGCCATCTTTAACTACAGGAAATCAGACAAATTAGTAAATTGAATTACACTGATTTTATACTATATTTCATCCAATTGCAATTACATTTTTTAATTCCATCCAAATCCTGTTAACTGGTATGTTAATCAGTCACGCGGACACAATTACACAATGCCTATAATCTCAGAAATATAGTAAAATATTGGCCTGTAACAATGTGCAAAGGGCCGCCCACATACAATGCACTGCCCAAGCATCCGCACACGTGCATAGTAAGTATGCTGCTGGCACACACATTGACTGTTTTACAAGGAACCCAACTATTTTGGCTAATGAGCTGTGTTAAGGATAAGTTATCCTAATTTTAACCCATTTAATGTCTTCCATATGACACATCAACCACAAACGACACCAATCTTATGCGTAATGGAACCTTGTGCGGGGGCATCTTAAACAAGGCCATGAGGTAAATTAACCTCCAAACCTTCAGTACTTTAAACACCAGAAGTCTTGGCCTGGGCCCAAAAGGGCTTATTTGAACAATGCTCATCAGCTAGCAGCTAAAAAGTAGAGTTAAGAGTTTATGTAAGCCTTTTGTAAGGACACAAATCCTTCTTTTCACACACATCAATGAGGGTTTAGGAACGGCATAAAGGGCGATTCGGCCGAGTGCCTCGTTTAATTAAAATCTGAATAAAGCAAAAGCTCGTTTGGATCGTGTACAGCTGCAGGGCGAATGACAAACATGCTGAAAGTTTGACATGAGTTTCGATTTCTGCGGTTCACCTGCTGACAACACTAAAGGGTAAAAAACACATTCACAGGACAGGACGAGACACAAACAAACATGTGGGGACTGGTTGTTTCGCACATGCACGGCAAGTTTCGACAGCAATCGATGGCACAACTCTAAATCTGTCTCGGCGTCTTTAAGGTCAGTGGGAGCAAACAGGCCGAGGCGCTTTCACAAACCTGACTACACGGTTGAAACACACTGCCTCCTTGTTTCTCTCATTCAAATCATTCCTCTATAGGTTTGGACAGCAGCGGGCATCTTTGTGGAAGCAGAACTGCATTGTCCCCCCGAGCTGAACTAATTTCTTCTCGCGCTCGAGCGCTAACCTTCATTCACCGGGAGCTTC
Source organism: Enteromius paludinosus (assembly GCA_032361165.1). Taxonomy (NCBI): domain Eukaryota; kingdom Metazoa; phylum Chordata; class Actinopteri; order Cypriniformes; family Cyprinidae; genus Enteromius; species Enteromius paludinosus. Next base: position 8,615,487 of record JAUMHQ010000066.1, read on the forward strand.
TGACGACATGCTGCACTTGAAAGAGAGGCTGAAAGGGCCTGTGAGAAAACCGAAGCAGCAGGTAGCTTTGGGTGTTGGAGAATTCTGCCTGTCTGAATTGAAGCTGGTCATTCCAGACAGCATGTGGTCCACACCGCAGAGCTCCAGTCGAGAGTGGGAGAGCTTTTTGAGTTTAACAAGCACCATCTGGCATTCTGAGCTCCTCACAGCAGCCGAAAAGACACACATACACACACACACACACACACCCCAACACCCTGCTGCACCATCCCCGCCAAATACCTTAACCAGCACACACACACACTCATTGCTGAATAAAAGACCAGGACTCCTCAGACTCGGTAAAAATATGACCTTTAACCAGCATCCCTGTGCTTCTCAAACAGGTTTCTAGAGCCAGATTTTACACTGCAAATGGATTGACAACAAAAACGTTTTTAAAAATACCTACTGCAATATAATTTATTCACTATAACATTTTACAGAATTACCAATCCCAATATTCCTAGATAGCTTACTTCTATTAAGTGAGAGACGAATTTGTACATGTCGGACAGAAGCATTTACACAACATTTTAAATTATTGTTTTAGTCTTCGTCTTAGTCTTAAAGTTTTAAAAGGGCATAGAGGTGTATTTAGCAATATAATGAAAAATGGTTCAGTGTACTTGTGATTATTTCCCAAGCATGTGTGTATTTGGACACACACAAATAATTTGAGCCGAAATACAGAAGAATCAAGAACCCTGATGTTAACAGAAAAGAAATTTGAACTTTTAATCATTTCTACTCAATTTAATGAGTATGTCACCGTATCATAACGATAGCCATCATAAAGCTTAGAGTTATTCTTCCATAACGTCTTAAGAACAAATCTGCTCATGACCCACCAGATCATAAGAAAAGACAGAAACAACTTTAAAGACCCTTTTTCTAAAAAGTATTGCAAACTGGCTAACAACTAAAGCACTGGCACCAAAATTGAACAAATACAAAAGTGATATATGACAGTTATTAAAAGTTGTAAAAAAATTTTTTTTAAATAACAGTATTACATTAATACTACAACAAATATTTTAGGGGTATTGGGACAGTTGTATCACCCTGAAATTGTATTTACTTCATGAACATTTAACATGTTTTTACATATATTATCATAAAACAAAATGATAATGGACGATTCGTCTGCCATTGTTAGCCATTTGTAACACAAGCACTCCAAACCTGCCCACTACATCTCGGCTTCATCACTCAATGCTCTCAGTAAAACTAAATACACAATACAAATGAAAGAAAGAAAACTAGTGTGTAAACATCTCTTTCACTGCTGAAGGACATCTATCCCACTGACAGTTAAATGTAATTATACTGCAACCATTCCCAGCTTTACAGAGCTCTTCATCTAACCTCTGAAAAGCCTACTGAACATTCAGAACGTTGCAAATGTCAAACACAAACAACAGCAACTCACCAAACAAACCCACATTCTTCTTCACTGCTGTCATAGATACGAATCAAGTCCACATTGGCAGTCGTGTCAGGACCGATCAACTCAATCAGTGAGTTTGGATCGGTTGCTCTCCGCCACATCCTTACCGCAGAAAAACAGCTGTAAATCCATCCATGTCTGCAGAGAAGTCCTCAAGGCTTTGGCTTAAACTGACATTCAGCACCCTGCCAACACCTGGAAACCACACCCAAAGATGTACCTGGCGGTGTGTCATTTCTTGCAAACAGCGTTTGCTTTACCTCAACCAATCAATACCTTCCCTGTATAGGCCGCAAGCCCTTACTGATATGGAAGGCCGATGCTGGTTACCGATTAAGCCAAATGTGTGCACTGAAAACAGATAAAGAGAAAAGCGAAAAGATACTCATATATAGACTGAGAGAACAATTAAAAGAAAGCCAAACCTCATTTCCTCAACCCCCAACATCTCTCTAGACCCCTTTGGCCCCCGAACAAAAGCCCCTAACGACTGGTGCCGCTGCCTCAGATTAGCATTTCTATAAAAAAAAAAAAAGGAGGCGGTACCATGAAACTCCAGTTATCGGACTGACAGATCCCCCCCCCCCCGGTTCTCCTGAACTCAACCTGCCCCCTCCCACCACCCCTCAAAATCCTTTCACTCCCCCTGCATTGATGCAAAGACCCTCAAAGAGGCATAATAGAGAACACAGCTGAGGGGTTTCTACATGCTTTTTTAGACCTCGATCCAGTTTTGGGGGTTATAGAGGGGTGAAAGAAAGAGAAGTTTTGAGAGTGACAGAGAGGACAGAGGTGGAATAATCCCATGTACGAGCCATATGCTGCGGCGCTGTAAACTCAGACTTCCTGTGGCGACGAGGGCAAGTGGAGGACAACGACAGTGAGACAAGGACTGCCAGAAACACTCACAAGATTTCAAATCAAAGCTCTAATATTCAAAGACAACTATAAGCAAGCTTAATAGGTTGAATTCAGCAAAATATGTAAACACATGAGCTTTGTGGTGATAAAGCACTACTGTTTGCTTGAGTATTCTGCCCAGCACAGCAACTCTAGCTCTAACTCTCAACCAATGATTTTGGGGGCGGGTTTTCCGTTTCATTAACCAATAGCAGTTTCGAAAATTTTTTCAGGTGCACTATACCTTTAATTAACATAAACTTAAATTAAAATATGTAAACATTTTCATATCTTATGACCGTTCCAGCTTTGGATCTGTTGTCCATAAGCCAGACTTCTAAGTAATAATATTTACTATGCTGCATCTGTTTTCCTCTGTTTACAGGAAATGTGCTATACAAAGTTTGATCGATGGACCCTTATCCACACATTGCTGTGTCAGCTCTGTACACACACACACACAACCACAGTAAAACACTGAAAAGCTCAAACTTCCTGTCAGTATGGGTTGTGCGTCATTAAAAATGCATCTAAACACACAATAACGATGGGAACGAACCTCTGGGGCAGTTGGACTGAAACCCTGAGCACACAGTGCTGGACGGTAATGCAGTGTGATCGAACCACTGCAACAAATACCCAAGATGCCTTGCCTCGCTCTGCCTACAGCTGCGCCAAGTCTCCAGGGGAATATTTACACATCGCTCTGTCAGGCTAACCTAATCTGTTTATACAAGTCTAAATGTAAGGAAAGGACACACAGTGCAAACTTCCTTCTCCCTCTCTTTCTCTCTCTACCATGTCAGCCGAATCAGTGGCACATTTGAAGCTGCTTCTGTGCACTGTGGTGGTCTCTAGGTCTCCAGGGCCTTGCTGCTTGTTAGGATCCATGTCTTTCTCTTCCAGGGTGCACTGTTCTGTCAAGGCTCTTTCTTTCTCCCTAACTCGCCCGTCTTCATTCTCCCTGCAGTCTGGCTAATGTGCTCATGGATCACTGCAACCGCCTGTGTACATGCTCCACTGCAAAGTTTCCAAAAGACAAAGCCCAGAGCAAGTTAGACTAAGTGAACTGGAGCTACTGGATATGTGAGTGCATTTTTAAAACTTACACTCCGTTCCACTGCTCTAATTTGATTGGACAAGAGCAGTTTTAAGCGCCGGAGACATGTATTCAATTATAATTGCCAATAAAAGAAAGAAATCTTGTTTTTAGAGCTACAGTCCAGCTCTTGTACTGGATATCCTGTCATCTTCTTCCAAGCCCAAGCTTAAAAGCTTGAATGACTTACTTTCTTGTATCGAACACAAAAAGGTGAATTTTTCCACATACTGAAAGGTTACAAAAAGGAAAAAAAAATAAATAGATCAGATGCATAACATAGGTCTGTCACACCTTTCATTATATTGAAAAGGCTGGCCATGATTTTCTTAATAAGGGTGAAAATGGCATTAGGATGAATAATTTTCATTTTTGGATGGACTAATATTTCAAAAATTACTGAAAAACCACTAACCCACACTCTTCACCTTCTCAAGTTGGATACGCTGTGGTGAAAAAAACAGAGAGGAAAACAGTAGGGAGTAGGGCTACACGATATTGGGAAAAAAATTACATTGCGATATATTATTTTCCTGCGATATATATTGCGACGTGTACAAATGTATTTATGTTCATCAGCATCATCCTTTTTGTATGCAAAATAAGGGCTGCACGATAATCATCGCGTGATATGTTTTGCACATCTTGTCAGTAAAACCAGTTCTGTAATCAGCCGTAAATTCCATCAGGTGCGTGATCTTACATTGAGCCACATTCACTACTCAGAGCCGTTGTTCACTGACGAGCTGCGCAAAATCGGCTTCAGTATCAGCGTGAATTTGACACTCATGCAAAGTACCTCTTTTTGGTCAACATCCTCCTTTTTGTAGCCGAAATTGTCCCAAATAGTTGATTTCGATTTTTTGGTACGAAATAATTTTTTTGCGATGGATCCTCTTCGTCGCGCATTTTTAGCATTTTTGGCTGTGAGCGGTGAGTCAACCACTCACTTCGGTGAGTGAACCAATCACTGTGCAGACAGGCAGAACGTGCATGTCACCCTCAGCAACAAGCCATACAACAAACTCGTGTTTACTGTGTGCTACCGTATGTTCCGGCGATGTGACAATCGCTCACGTGCACATCGCAATGTCGATGTCAAAACAGAATATCGTTCAGCCCTAGTAGGGAGTCTAAGAGAAGGTACCCCCACACCCCTATAAGGATAAAGGTCAGTCGGTATGAGTAAAGTCTTGGAAGTAGCAGCGTGTTTGGAGAGAAAACTGCTCTCACAGCTGCTGTGGCTGCACGCCAGTGAGATGCCAAACTCAACGGCTTCCCGAACATGTTATTAGCTGTTTTTCTGAAATGTGCACTTGCACAGTTTGTTGTTGTTAGTTAGGGGTTTGGGGTCTGTTTTACCCAGTTACCTAGCAACCTCTGATCTCATGACTTTTTGATTGACAGCACATTTCCCCCTCGGCTGAGTTACTATGGTGGAGAAAGCAGGTTTGCCATATAACAAACCAAAGAGAAAAGATAAAAGACAGAGATGGCTAGAGATGGAAGAGAGCGTGTGAAGACAGCATCACATATTGAGGGACTACTTCCTACTATCTCATTCTCTGGGTCTGTTTTTCTGGGATTACACTTTCTGATGAAGCATACCTGGATGTGGCATAAAACATATGGCTACATTTAACATGCAAAATTATTTCCCTAACCTAAAGTATTTCAGTGCAAAACAGTAAAAAAAACAGTAAAAAAAAAAAATTGTATGATTATGATAACACTTTTTAATAAAGTTACAAACCTGTAAAACCTTTGTTCTTCTTCAGAGCATGAACTAAGATATTGATGCATTCTGAACCTCCTAATAACAGCAATGCAAAAAACATTATCATGGCATAGAAACTTAGCAAAGAGATCATGTGACAGGGGTTCAACCATAAATTTACAAAGCTACGAGAATACTTTATGTACTGTTTACAAGTCTCACACTCGTAAACAGTGCTTTCTGTTCCATGTCAGCTGTGCCAGGTAGATTGTATCCGCATAGCACAGCTGACACAAAACAACATACGCCATTTACGTTCAGTGGATACGCTAGGGTGACACAAAAAGGGAACACAAATCTTGAAAAAAAGTTTGTAACCAGGCTGCTTTGGTTTCCATAGTAGGAACCAAAAACATTGCTTTCAAAATCTTCCTTTGTGTTCAGCAGAACAAAGAAAGTAACTACTTGAGCGTGAGAAAACAATTAATTGATTGATTCATTTTGGTGTACTATTATTTTCATTTAAAGGTGGCATAGAATGCATTGAGAGAATATTTGATATGGTCAGATTGTTCTCTGATATGAACATAGAAGGTATGTAGCTTGGGTAAGGGGAAAAATGCCCAGAAAGGGTTTTACAGGTCCATTTACAACCCTAGAATTTGACCCTAGAATGAAACAGTCTGTTTTT
>JAUMHQ010000066.1:8652764-8663172 GCA_032361165.1 Enteromius paludinosus
ACGTTTGAATGTTAGTCACGTGGTACTATATCGTTTCGCGGAAGGATAAAATGTTAATTTAAAACAAATATGCCAATCAAATGTTTCAAATTCATATTCATGTCCAGTTTTTTTTCCTTATGTGACATGTAGCCGTGTAATAAGCGGGATAATGTGCAGGCAGCTGGTAGATTTCGCGAAATAAGCCCCAACAGTGTGATCAGGACCTGACGCGAAGCGGTACATATACATCCTGAGAACCAATTCATTCACACACACACACACACTCACAGAGCTAAGAAATGAAACTTTTAAGATGAAAAACTTTAAAAACATACATGAAAATATCTGACATCAAATTAAGTGATTAAAAACAATCCAATAAAACACATTATAAAATAATGTAATGTAAGTGAAGATAAAGCTACTTCAAAATATTAACAAGTACTATAATAGTATACAGACAATGATTAAAACACAGTAATTGGCCCACACACAGACCTCACATCTTTCCCCTACAGATGCAGTGAGGAACTCTTTCTTGTCTCCCTCTTTTTCAGGCTGTTCTGATGTTTCCTGGTCCACCGTTCCATTCTTCTCCTCTGATAGTTGAACCACAACTCGATCTTTCTCACCTGGGATCAAGATCCGGACACCCCTTTGAGCCAACACCTCCCTCGCAAACTCTGTTATCACCGCACACCTGATCGAAGAAGGTAAAAAAGAAGTTTAATGGTGATATTAAAAAGAAAATATTACAAAAGTCACAAAGACTAGATGCTGTACTCACGTTAAATCTCGATTGAACTCCTGCACAGGGTTGTAGAACACCTCATTAGCACTTGGGAATAAAATGACAGCCTTTCCCTCTCTGACAACTGTCTCCCCTGGTAAAAGCCCAGGTTCTGTAGAGGAGGTCTGGATGCTTTCTGTAGAGCTGGAAGGTTTGGTGTCTTCCATCGGTACTGCTGTGGTATTACGGTCTGCACCTGGACTGGTCGTGTCCGGGGTTTCTTCGGGTTCTTTCTTGCTGTCCATTGTCTTGAACTTTTTGAAGACACAACTGTGTCCTGTAGTGAGGATCTGAAGTAGTGAGGATCTCTTCTTAGGAAATTCTAAAGATAAATCTGTACACCTTGAGGATACCTGAAGTATTGTCCTTGCCAACATCCACCTAAAAATACAAAAAAACCCCCAAAAAAGTTAGTTAATAATTGCCTACAAATTCCTACATAATTTATTAATTTACTAATAATAAAAACTATGCAAACAAAACACTTTTTTCAAGTCATGCATGTAGATATATTCATTTCAAATACAACTGCAACATCAAAACGCCCTTCCGTTTTTTTTAATTACCCATTAACACCACATGACCTAATTTTACATTTCAGGTCAGTCATTTAATTCAATGAATGTTTTAAACTAAGTGTCACTTGCATGTTTATTTTCATACACATTGAAAGATGTGACATTCATAAGGTAACTAGCTAGGTAGCATTACAATGTGTCTCGCTTTCCAACTTACCATTGATTATCCTTCCTAAAAGATACTTTAGTTATGCCATCGTTCACGAACAAAAACAAAACGCTTTGTTAAATGTACACTAGCACAGATACTGACCAACTGTTAGCTTGAGTGTTTCCAGTGCAAATTCACATGTGTAGCGTGTGTGGACTACGGGAGCCGTGTAGTACTAAACGCCTGAGACGCGAAGCACTACGCATGCGCACAGCAATATGTAGAAAAAACGCTACACTGTAATCAAGTACAAAAAATGGGTCATATAAGAACTCGTTCTCTCAGTGCCTAATGCCTAATGTCAGAATATTATAACATATTTTATTTTTATATTTGCCTATTTACGTAATATTGTATAAATAAATAAACACTACTTTTTCTAATTAACACTTCCTTTAGTTTCAGTAGCCTAATTTCATTGTCATTATTATTAACAGAGCATACTTACAATTGTTCACTAAAAGTGTTAAATATAAAAACAATTAATGTTATTTGTGAGTAAAAGACTTTGGCGTAGACGATATTATAACTTTTCTTTGATCTCTGATGCAGTCTTAAACTTTAAGCATGCATACACGCCTTAGATATTACGATTAAGAATAATTAAATGTTATACTGTATGTTTTTATATTATATTTTATATTGCTGCACTTATTATGCATCATAAAAACACATGTTGAGATTCAATAGTTGTTCGCAGATATTTTCAATTTACAGAAGGAAAAAAATTTACTTTAGCTACCTTATAAGTTTATTACAATTTTACATCTTACTTTTGCTTTCAGATGGACAGATACATATTTATTTAAACTGTAACTTCCTAAAAACGTAACGTTTTATTCTTATTGTGAGATGGAGCGCGTTCAAGAGTATTTACATATTTCAAATATTACATTCTAAATTTCTATAATCATCATTTTATATGTAACATTTAACAGGCATTCAATAAATAGGTTTTCTGCGTAAAGTACGCCTTCTCTGTGCAGCATTACTGTGGCACACGTCTACAGATGCTCCTTCTGCAGGCTACTAATGGCACATTCGATCTAATAATCTTATCTAGTCACGCTCTATAAACACTAATTGCCTATGCGCCATATAATTTGACCCCATTAGTGCGACGTGATGGACATATTTTCGAGATGTTTAGCGCACATTTCTCCAGTGCGACATGCAGAACCGAGTTGGCATGCTGTGCGCGTAGCACCCAGACCCCTCCAGGGCTTCACCTGAGTCTAGACGCTTCACGCAGCTCACTTTCTTTCCCCGCACTGCCGCGCGCACGGACCAGACCCAACGGAGAGCGCGCTGCGCGAGTAGCACGCATTGGCGTTTAGACAGCTTTCTTTATCTCGGTCTGTGTGTGATCGGTGACTCTGTGCTCTAACCGGGGTGACAGAATGATGCACCCCTCGATAATTCTGCGCTCCGGCGTCTTGCCTGTGCATTCGCGATGAATGGCTACCCGTAGAGAGAAAGAGTCTGACTCCTCCATTGAAACACTTTCCAGCAGATCGCGAGCGAGGGGGTGAGTATTTTAACGCATGCACGAGAGGTTCATGCCACTTTAAGTGGGGTCAAGGGGCAACCACGTGGGTTGAACAAGGGGGTCGCATTTAGTTATTGTTGTGGCATGGGGTAATTGAGAAAGATTTGAGGGGTTTTTGGATAGGGGTATTGTTTTGTGAAGGTGTGCGATTGCTTGAGATGGGGGATGGGCTTGCGAAACTTTAACCACTTCAATGACTTGCTGCCGAGAGCTTGATTTATATTGCATCAATGCGTCCGTCTATATTTTCCAACTTTTTAGCCATGCATAACATCGCTCGCGATGTTAACACGTGTTTCGGGACTATTTGAAGATTTGTACTGGAGAAGGGAATTAATATGCATCGCTTTCAGACGTCAAGTGGTTAACGGTGTCTTGTCTCGCGGATCAGTCTGACTCGCCTCCCGGTTGCTGCATTTGTCCCGGGATGACCTGTTGATGTCGGGAAAAGATGGAGCCGAGCCCCCCTTCCTCCTCCTCCAAAATGGAGTAGAATTTAACCACAGAATATTTTATGTGTAATCCAATGATTGCGCCGCGTGCATACAAATATGACATATACTTAATTTGCATGCGATTACCAAGTAACGTTATGCGGCGGGAGAAAGATAATAACGCATGCATATGGACGTTGCCGGGCGTTTTAGGTATAGATATCATGGTATGTGCAGGACTGTAACTCAGCCCGACATTGCATAGCATTGCACTGGCACCGAGGGGGCGAGGGAAACGGATGTGGGCTTCTCAATAATTCATCTATCAGACTATTTTGGTGACAGGATTTTTGAAGGCTGAGCATCTTTTAGCTCTTTGGTCGCCGCATCAAGTGTGGAAACCAGGCAATTGGGGAATTATTTCTAATTTTTTTCCCACCCCCCCTCCTGGGGCCCGTGCCAACCCGGAGCTCGTGTCCAGCTGGGCAGCGGTGCGGGGCACACTCACTCACCGGGTACCGCAGCCCTACCGCGGCCGCCAAATCACAGAAACACCGGCGCCCGACTCTCAACAGTGAGATCACAATCTACTGTTAATTTATTACCTTAATGTTTTTAATTAAACTGCTGTTGTTATGCCATTGGGAAATAGTGCTGTGCGAGTGATACAATAGTGGAAATAGTCGGGGTGAATTAAACGGCATTTTCGCTGCATGGATCATGAATTATATCACATTAATGACAATCGACAGTACGGGATTACTCTTAGAGCAAGTTTATAATCATTTTGCTTTATTTTAAATGAAATTGCTATCAGCTATAGGAACTAGCTTTAGCTATATAAACTAGGATGGTACAATCCGAAAATTAACTACTTCCAAAATTGCATAGTTGCTACAGTTTCTGCTGGTACTGATAATAAATTTATACCTATATAAAAATTTCTTCAAATTTCATACAATTATTTCCAACAGATTAATTTTGCTGTTCAAGTGGCAACTAGTTAAATAAATAAATATAGGTTGAATAAACAGAATTATAATAAGATACATACAATATAATAAAATATTATTGTTTGCCTAAGGGTTAAATGGAGTATAAACGGAAGTAGATGCTTTGTTACTAAGCCAAACCTTACTGCTCAACCAGACAAATCTTTGATCTGCATTGCTTCACCTCCTGATCAACCTTTGCACAAAGTTACAAAGCAAGACGTTGGAGTGAAATTACTCAGTACACCTTTAGTGGGGATTTTTGATCTGTAAGGTACTTTTCAGTAGTTTTTAACAGATTCTGTAAGATAAATTTATACTAGTGTTGAGGTCATCTATATGGCATTTTACTTTTTACTTTATTTAAGATTTAGCAGATACTTTTGTCCAAAACAACTTGCACTTAAGGAATAAAACAAGCAGTTTGCCATAAGGCAAAATAACAAAAGAAGTGCAAAGCATAAAAAGTTTTGAACATCATTCGGAAAAGCACAGGCTAGAAAAAGGAGGGACAGAGGAAGAGGCTTAGTGAAAGCATAGAAAGTGAAGCAGGATGGAGGTTAAGTTGCTCTTTAGCAGACTGATTGGCACAATAAACCATGTATTTGTAGAAAGTAACTGCACTTCAGTTTGAGTGTTGCTAGTCACACAAAGTACATACAAATATGATTTAATGCAAAGTGCAAATAGAGTTATGTTGAATGGTGTAATACAGTATGACATAGTCCTAAGTACCTGATATATGACCCTTAGATAGCCATTTAATTAGATATGTGCTCTATTTATCTGTTAAAGAATATTCATTAAACCACTTCCTGTGTGTCATCTATTCATCTTTTGCTTCTAAAATAATTTTGTTTGTTAGAAAGTTAAATGTTGACCATAAAAGCAGAGATTATTTGTATGATTCTAAACATAATAGGCTGTGGGATTATAAATTGTTTATGACCCACAGATAACCCCTGGATGGCCCTAGGCATACTCTTTGGTTATTTTAAGAATGTGTATCATCATTTATTGCTTTTGTTCATTGTCTGATTTTTTTTATTTATTTTTTTTGTGGAGAATGCATGCATTTTATGTTTCTTGATAGTCATGGGATGTTGTTTGTGAGACTAGATGCACTGACCTTGTAATTAGAACAGAGAGAACCACTGTGTCTCCATGGGTCTATAAGAATTGATGATAAAATATTCTCTGTGTGTGTGCTTGGTGATTCCAGAAATCTTTATTTTAAAGAGTCACATGTAAATGTAAACAATATTTCACAATATTACTGCTTTTACCCAATTTCCAGTCGTGCATGATAAGCATATGAGACTTATTTCAAAAACTTGAAATGCTATTAAAATGGCGTTGTATCTACACATTTATGTGTCCTGTTAGGTCTTCTACAAATATTTCATGATTCTTTTGGATGGGAATAACTAAAAAAAATTGTACATAAAAAAAACAGTTTTAATTATTTATGACTATTATGCATGAACACACTATATCGATTGGTAAGCATGTTTCTGCAGCCTTTTGTGGGATTGGATTTTCTACAAGCCCTGCCCATTGGTCTTTATTGTAAGATATATATATATACATATAGAATAATCTTGCATTTTTAACCTCAATTCTGAAGTGATTAGCGTTTTCTTTTTCCACAGACTCTGTAGTGCTGAGCTTTACGATATGGCTCAGATGCTGCAGATGGCGATTCCCAACTTCGGCAATAATGTCTTGGAGTGTCTTAATGAGCAGAGACTTCAGGGACTGTACTGTGATGTGTCAGTGGTGGTGAAGGGTCACACGTTTAAAGCCCACCGGGCAGTGTTGGCTGCCAGCAGCTCCTATTTTCGCGATTTGTTCAACTCTGGAAGTAAGAGCTCTGTTGTGGAGTTACCACCAGCAGTCCAGCCTCAGAGCTTCCAGCAGATCCTTTCCTTCTGTTACACCGGCCGACTGAGCATGAACTTGGGTGATCAGTTTCTCTTAATGTACACAGCAGGATTCCTGCAGATCCAGCAGATTATGGAAAAAGGCACAGAGTTCTTCCTAAAGGTCAGCTCACCCAGTTGTGACTCACAGGGCCTTCACACAGAAGAAACGCCACCCTCAGAACCCCAGAGCCCTGTTACTCAAACTGGAAGTGGTACTGTAGGAGGGGGTGCAGTCCCCACGGCGACAGCCCGACCTGCTTCCTGCCTGACACCCCTTCCTTTGGTGTCAAGGGTGAAGACAGAGCAGCAATCTCAGGCCCAGCAGCCCCAACAAGAAGCATCATCATATTCAGTGGTTTGCACTCCGGTTGCTAAGCGTCTTTGGGAGGGAGGTAGTCGTGAAGGAGGTGGAGGATCAGGAGGAGGTGGAGGTATGAGAAAAGCAGCACGCTATTCACAGGAGGTGGCACGGGGAACGGGAGGGGCACCACCTCAAAGTGCAGCCTTATTGGGTGGAAGCGGTACCACTAATAGCAACAACAGCAACAACAATAACAACAACAGCAGTAGCACACCGGAAGGCACCAGCCCAGGCACACCCAGCATGTACACCAGTGATTCACCAATCTCTTACCATGAAGATGATGAAGAAGAGGAAATCACAGATGAAAACACAGAAGAACAGTACAGACAAATCTGTAATATGTACACTATGTACAGCATGTTGAATGTAGGGGCAACGGGTAAGAAAAGTTAAACTAAAACTTGATTTTATTGCTGGGTTGCTAATACTTATCAGTTATATTTATTACCTGACACTAACACCATATTGTGGTGAAATTCTGGGGAAATAAAATTGTCCGATTATTGAGCCCTGAGGAACTTCATCAATAGGAATTTTGAAAAGTAATCTTACACGCATCAAACCAAAGAAAATACAGCATTAGCTCAATGTGGATCTTTTTAAACTTATGTTTTAAATGCATTTTTGTTAATCGGAAAAGTCAAAATTACACACATGCCACAATCAATAGGTTAAACCTTTCTGAATTTCTCTTCCATTTCCTTTCCCCAAAGAAAAATTCAAAACAAAGTCTAAATAAAAAGCATGTACAAGAGAACATATTTGCTAGAAAAAAACATTTTGCATGTATATACATATCTTTGTAGTCAGTTCAGAGCCAATGTATTGTTTTTGTTGTTGTTGTTGTTAAACTCTCTCCCGTTGTAATCTTGGTTCAGCCAGCGAACGAGTGGAATCACTACCAGACCACCTCACCGTTGAATCAAGGGGAAGAGGAGTACGGGTGAGGCAAGATCTGGCCTCTCTTCCCACTGAGCTTATTGCACAGATCGGAAACCGCTGTCATCCTAAACTCTATGAAGAAGGTGACCCTGCTGAGAAACTGGAGCTAGTAACAGGCACCAGTGTTTTTATTTCACGTGCTCAGCTGATGAACTGCCACGTTAGTGCGGGCACACGCCACAAAGTGTTGCTCAGGCGGCTACTTGCTGCCTTTTTTGACCGGTGAGTGAAGTTTTTGGCCTTAATTCAGCAGGAAATAAACAAAAAAATAAGTATATATAGAATTATTCTTACAGAAATAAATGGTTAGGACTTGCTTTACCCAGAAACGAGATGTTTAGCATAATGTCCAAGTTGCTCTTTTCCATACAAAGTTAATTGTCATACGGTTCGGAATGATATGAGGGTGAATAAAATATGCCAAAATATAAATTTTTGGAGTAAATTAGTGCTTTAAAAAAGGAAAAACGTATAACTGGCAACTCGACTGGTTATTAAAAAGTTTTCTTGGTTTGGAATTCCAATTGCTCTTGCATTTTTACATGTTAAATTTGTATTTGTTTCTTTTAAAGTGTACCAACCTTTATTTTACCTGTAGAAGCACTCTTGCAAACAGCTGTGGGACAGGAATTCGGTCCTCCACAAATGACCCCAACCGCAAGCCACTCGACAGTCGGGTTCTCCATGCTGTTAAGTGTAAGTTGTGGTCAAAACGGTTTGATCTACATTGAGTTTTTAAGCATGATCCAAAATAGCTCTGTCTAAAAAGTCCACTATAAACTAATGATAGGTTGTTTTTTTTGTCGTTGATCTCTTTATTTCTAGTTTACTGCCAGAACTTTGCTCCTAGTTTCAAAGAGAGCGAAATGAACGCGATCGCTGCAGACATGTGCACCAATGCGCGGCGTGTGGTACGCAAGAGCTGGATTCCGAAACTGAAGCTTCTGATGGCAGAAAGTGACGCTTATGCCAACTTTCTTCCGGACGCTGCCAAAATGGAGTCTGATGGCTTGGCCGTGGAGCATGCTTTTGAAACGGGATCCCTAGAAGGTGGTACAGCCTCTGAATCTGGCCAGTCGTCTACAGACGCCTTGCAAGGTGTGAGCGGGGACGGTAGCAGCTTGTTTTAGTGAGTAATACTACCATGCATCAGCTATTCCTTCCTCTTCCCAGTCTCACCCTGGGCGTTGATGTCATCTGGGAACAGTGAAGTGTTATCTTTATGAAGACTTGTTGAATCCCACTTCAGAAGCTGGTCATTTGTAGTTCCTTGTGAAACAAATTTTGATTGTACCTTGAGGCCCTCCTTGTCATACGGCAGAACCACATTCCTAAAAGGAAGGGACCTCAGGGGCTGTTTGTTGGGAGCTGAAAGGGGAAATGGTGTCTGGAAGCCATTATCCAGTCTGAAAACACTGTCATGATTCTGAATGTATCTTTTTGGAGAATCCAGAAGTTGTTGCTGGG
Organism: Enteromius paludinosus; assembly: GCA_032361165.1. Classification (NCBI taxonomy): domain Eukaryota; kingdom Metazoa; phylum Chordata; class Actinopteri; order Cypriniformes; family Cyprinidae; genus Enteromius; species Enteromius paludinosus. Next base: position 8,661,939 of record JAUMHQ010000066.1, read on the forward strand.
CATAAGATTGTATTCATCTGTTAATATTTAGTGGCTGTATACCTGCTATCTGGACCCCATTTCCTCTTTTTGCACGAACACCTTTAACACAGACAACTTTGAACTTTTTTTCTTTTAAATTACTTAAAAACAATTTTTTTAAATTCAAAGAAATTTATTTTTTTTTGCCAAATATTCCACTTTTTGTCTTGCCAAGTATCCCAAGAGAGGCAGTGTATCATTTATGATTGTAGGTAATTAGTAAGAGGCAGATTCACCTGTCTTGCCGTATCTGAAACTACTGTTGTGTTTTGATAGAGAGTAAGAGAGTCTTTCGAATCAATGAATAGTGAATTGTTTTCCACATGTTTTTTGCATTAGCAAAATCCCAGATCTATTTTAATCATTTTATTTTGGTATATTACCAAGGCTTAATATTGTTACTTTGGTTTAGTTCAATCAAATCAAGTTTTTACCATCAAATATCTCCAAAGGAAACCCCAAAACAAGCTTAAAAATCATTAAGGCCTTTTAAATATGTCTTTATGTTCTTAGTAGTTTTTGTGTAGTAAATGTTTGTGTATGGAGGATGCAGATGGTAGTTTTTGAAGTGCTGTATCTCACAGCTGACTGCTTCATGCACCGATCGCACAAGCGTGGTGCATGCTGCCGCATGGCGCATTCTGACATGCTACGCCTCAGCGCCTCGGACAGAGATGCACTAAACACTCTGATGAGTACAGTATTAGAGACTGGCACTGAACGGGCATCAGTACCCCAGCTACAGTGGTTCCAAACCACTAAAGACCACTCTGAGAGTGGAAGCTGTTTTGTTGTTGTTTTTTAATGTGGATTTGAAAAGTCAGTTTTTAATTGTATCTTTTTAATTGAAGGTTTTCGGGTTTCAGAAAGAGAAATTCTTGAAGTCTGTAATGCCAACGTAGAGCTGTTGTAACCCTAGGTTCAGAGATGAAAGAAAGTGACCGTGTCATTTAAAGTGTAGTTGCACTCTTAAAATATTTAAGGATGTGTTAAAATTAGATTCCCAAAGTATGACCTGCATCTTCAGGTGTTGTAAGCACACTTATTAGGGATGCTCATTTCGGTTATTTCTCATAACCGACAACCGACGCTCGTTAACCGATTACTAACCGGTTAACTGACAACATTATTTTAATTGAGAATTGAATTCAAAGGATAAGCGCCTGTGACCCGTTAAAAATAATAATATTAATATCAAAGATGGCAACGTCCA
>JAUMHQ010000066.1:8676616-8704674 GCA_032361165.1 Enteromius paludinosus
AATCTTCGTTTGTGTTCTGCTGAGGAAACAAAGTCACCTACATCTTGGACGCCCTGGGGGTAAGCAAATAAACATCATTTAAAGTGCAATAAAGACACCATAACATAAAGTGTTAGTAAAATAATTTTTTCTTAAATAACCTTGTTATGTGTATGATTATTAATAATTTGTTTAAAAAAAACACATGTTTGCATTTAATTGCATTCATTCATAGCATTCAGCTATAATAAAGCAGACACTAACTGTGAAGCTCACTGAGCAAAAGGCAAATTTTGTATTTGCAACTATGGGCTTAATGTTTAATCGTCCCATTATTATTGTTACAGAAAATATTTATCCCTAAATCTTAAAAACATAATCACCTTAATGCATGCACACAACAGATTTCTTGATCATTCCGAGCACCTTAAAGCCCAAACTAACAAAAACAATGTGCAAATAATTGTCTTTAATTTTGTAGAGGAATAATGTGAAGTCTTTGAATGCGTTGTTGAGTAAACAAAACGGTTTTTGGATCAGTTTCATGATGCATTACCTAATCCTTAAGCCTCTGGATAAGTAGAAATGTCATGTTTTTTGCATTGTTTGTCACTCATTTCCATAAAAGGGCTGTTAGCACACCTTCTGCCGCAGTACTGACCTGATTCATAATTAATTCGGTTAGGTAACTGTCCTAGATTTGCTTGCCGCTCAAGGCATTAAACATGCCAAGCTAAAGACAAGTTGGTGTGTGAGGCGTAGTTTCGTGATAGGTGTGTTAAACTGTTAAAAGGATTCCCATACGTCTTTTCATGCCAGCTAGAGGCTTAAATCCCCGTCGTCTGGTCGCTTCTCCTTCCTTTACTTTTAGTAACACTATTCTACTTTACTTCCTCCCCCACCTCAAAGAGTCACCACTTCCTTCCCGTCTCCTGCCTTCCTCCTTCAACACACTCTGTTTCCTGTTCACACACAAATATTCACATACTCTCCAACTTAGCTAAAAGGCTGTCTGTAGCTGTCAAGGCCATTTGTGTCCATAGTGAGACATGGTGAAAAGTACCTGAGAGGACATCTGAAATAGGGCTGACTACTACTCAATCATAAATAGGTTGAAAACATGTTTTGCCTCAAATATAATAATGTCAGCTGGTTTATTTGAGGGTTTACGGTTTAGCAAATATTATTACATGCGAATGAAAACCACTGGGTGAGGTGTCCTCATTAATAGTGAAACCAATGTGTCTGTGATCACAGCTGCAAAGAATGCTTATGGAAATTAAGGGTGGATCTAATTGGAGGCCTGTTCACATGGAATGCAGTTTGTCAGAGAATAGGAACGATGGAGCTATTTTTACAAGCAGTGGCTTTAAGGTCCACCTGATTAGTCATTATGTTTACAAAACATTTTTGTTGGCAAATGTAATGCCCTGGAGTTTTAATAAAATCGTCTGTTTCTCTCTATAAACACACATTCACAAACAAGACTACTGAGCAATCAAAATAATCTGAATGAGATTTATTTCCAAGTATGCTTACACGAGGAACATAAGGGATTTGCGTTAATATAAAGCCTACAGCTACACAAATAGCATACGATGTAGTCTACACAATAAACAAAACATCATGTTTTCGCTTCACGGCCATATTTTGAAATGCAATTCTCTGTTTTAAAAAAAGCCCTGCTGCAGATGAACAAAACTTCTGAATTTGGACATAGCCAGGTAGCCTTTCTATAAAAAGGACGTGTTTTTGCTGTGAGTGACAGCTGCCATCTGACCTTAATCTCTTTGCTTCGAGTTTGTGTGCGCAGAAGGGGAGGGGCTGTTGGACCGGTGACAAGTCCAAATATGGTGCGCGGTGACATCATTACAGCCTTCGCCGAGTCTGCGGGAAGAGCAGCGGAGAGCACGTCACGGCTTTTCCACCGTTTGCTCCCCGGAGAGCCGACGGATGTCCCAAATATGGCGATAAAAAGTGACGTCGAGCAGAGAGAAAAAAAGGTGGCTAACAGCGCTTCCAAAGAACTATGAGCACTCGGGGCATATTGATAAAGCTTTCAGCAGAAATGCTTTTCAAGTCGAGTTGGTAAGCTCGATGAAAAGATATCACGAGAGAGAGAGAAATAAAACGAGGATAAAAATATAAATAGCGAATAAACAGAGAATAAAAAAACAACACTCAGCTAATCTGTGACATTATGCAGTTGGTTGTTATTTCCAACACATTCTATGCCTCACTCAATGAATATTTTATGTATTTTGTTCACATGTCATTACTGTAATTACATGTGCTCAAGAAACAAATCATCTGATGTCATGAAACAACGTTTTACTGCCAGATACTTGATACAGTGCCATTATAACAAAGCCTATGATGTCTGTCATGACGCTTTCGAAGAGCACTGCCATTAAGGCAAGAGTTGCCAGATTTCTTTAAAAAGCAGCGTTTTTAACAAAACAGACTAAAATAAGCACCTCTTTTATAAGTTCCCTTTATTGTACTTTTGGTTTTAATGATAATCCCGAATAAGATGAAAAATGCTTTTGTTTAATCACTACCTAAATTTTTACTAAATTAGGTGAAGAGTCGAGAGTAGCGTATAATAAGTGGACATGGCAACACAGAGCATATGTTGACTTGATACTTCAGCGCTGTGCCAACATGACGTATGTTGACAAGAAGGGAGGGCGTGTTTATACACCTAGGGGAATGGAAACTCTTTACGTCACCAAAGCGCACATAAAACACCGCCCTGAGAGAAGAAAACTTTTAGTTTTGCAATCCACTGTGAAGACCTCAAAGCGCAGAGGTTGAAAAAAACCGAACCATTCTGTAACTGAAAGATTCTGATAGGCTACACATAGCAAACACAATGGACGTCGAGGCCAAGAGAATCATGGCTCTTTCTATTAGTAAACTGTATTCATTAAGGACCCAGCGCGGGGGACTGAGACTTCACCAGAGTCTCCTGCTCTCCATGACCATGAGAGCCGCGCGGGACATCTACCACACCGCGCAGCTGCTCCGAGACGCGGAGGAGGAACAGGTCGTTCCGTGTGCCCCCGACGCAGCTCCAGAGGAACCCATGGAGATTAAAGACTCTCCTCAGACTTTAACACCTATGGAGGTCGCAATGAAACCTCAAGAACCTAAAGATACACTAGAAGAGGACAAAGAGAACCGATGCGCTTCTGAACGACACTCCAGGAAGCGCCGCGGCAAGACGGCGCTCGAGGCTGACTTTCTGCCTCTGAAGAAGGCAAAAATGGACACGGATGAGGAGAAGCAACATCTCCAGGGCGAGGTTTTGAGGACTAATAATGGAAACAGCTGTCGCCAGTCTGAAACTCTGACCGCGTTCCCAACAAATCGAGCCATCGTGGCGTGTTGAGCAATACGCGCGTTTGGATCTTTCCGAGAATCGATTTCCCTAGATGGGAATTTCCTGGACAAACCGGTTCAGAACGGACCGGTTACGCAGCCCGGCCGGCTCAGCTCGCGATATGAGCTCCAAGAAAGGCCAGGATCAGCAGGAATACACAACAGGTGGTGGACACTGCGATCCCAAGCGTAATGGAATCCCCAGAGCTGCTTCATTGTTCAGTGAGAGGAGTCAGATGACTCCGTGGACTCACGTTTGAACTGGGAAGAGAAGATCTGATGTCTTTACAACCTCAGACAAGAACAACCTTGATGGTACAAAACACTGCTGTGTGACACTTGAAATGTCTTTGCCAAAACGTGTGAAATGTCACTGTTGCACTGATAAATTGCACATGTATTGATAATATTGCTTTATGGACTTGATGGACTGATATCACATGAAGCTGATTTCAATGTTCACTTGTTGCAATAAACATGCAAATATTTCAAAAAGCATCCTGGTGTAAAATGTCATTTAAAAAACAAACATTTCAAACTCTGGATGACTATTTTAATCTTTGTGGGGAAGTTGTTTCCCCCTATTTCAAACAACAAAGTTTCTTGATTTCCCACCTTTTTCTAAATCTTACTTTTAAAATAAACTCTAGAGTTTAGGCTGAATGATTATATTAATTATGCTATATTTCATCATACGTAAACGTTTAAGGAACTGTCAAGAATACGTCAATGGCTTTCAGTCAGATCATGTTTGTGATGTGTGACTATATCTTACTCGTCATCAGTAATACCTAGGCCTATCTCACACTGATCCTAAACCCAATCTTTTGATAAAACATACAGCTCATTATCTGTCACTCCTGTGTAGGCGATGAAAAAGGCAACAGCTGGAAACACTAAGGTAAAGTGTAATTTCCCCTTCATTAGTCAGCGAGATCTGTCCGAACATGTCCATGAGTCACGAGATTTACTTTTCCCTTGAAGACACACATTTTGGATACTAGCCAGCATCAGACTACATAATTGTGACGTTTGACGTTTTCAGTTTATCTGGCAGCATTACACTATTTGAGAGTGACATCAGTAGAGCTCAATGAGAAATAATTAATGCAAGAGAGTGAAACTAGAGTCCACAGGCCTCAGAGCATGAATTTTAATCACTCCCTTAAATAGTATATTATTGTGTTTCAGGCTCAGATGGTTTTGTGGAACCTAAAATAACATGTTAGCAATGTTTTTTTTAGAGTGACACAAAAAGCATGTGAATAGGTTTCACAAACGACCAGCATGAGTAAGTATGATTCATTGCTCTGATTGTAAATGTGGGTTGTGTGGGTGGATCTGCATAGGTGTGCAAGAAATTTCAGGTAGGAGGTTTTGGCGCCAGGTGTCTGTTGAGCCAACAGGAAGGGAAATTTTTTAGGCGGAGATCAATTTGAATGGCTGAATGCTCAGCTGGGAAAAGGCATAATTACTTAGGATGATTAATCACTGAAACTCTCTTAAGATTAATCACTGAAACCAGTCGATTTCAGACTGTGTGAAACCTGACTGAATCTGCTTGTTGTGGGTATGTGGGACCATGAGCGTAAACCTCAAGCCGGTTTCTGATACAATATTGTTTCCTCCAGGGTGGTCTTGATGTGGGTCTTTCACATCTGTGATTGCACAGACAAATGAGGAGGAGGGAAAAATTCTGGTGATTTTGACTGGTTAAACAAATTGAAAATCCTAAAACAGTGTGATAATGATAATAAAAGCATTTTAAATAAACTTTTTTTCCAATTATCAACTTAATAGTTATTTACAATAAAGCACAGAAGAAAAAAATAAGCAAATTATCAAGCTTTCATCAAAATAAGATAAATATATACACAAAATCTTTGGAGATCTCTCTCTCTATATACAAATGCATTAATCAGGAATATGATCTGTATTTAGACATTTTGGTAACATACCTAAAAAAATTACAACCCTCCTAAAGTAAGTGCACATTTTCTGAGTGTTAAACCGCTTCTTTTTGTGACCAATTGTTAAACGATTGGCCCTTTTTTGCTTTGTGGTGACTAACAGTTGACTTACAGAGGAAGTCTCTGTGAGGGTGTTTAGAAGCACAGTTAGTAATTAATTGTTTCCTGGGTCGCTCATACTTAGGATTCATCTTGGAGCCTTTGGGTTAACAGCTCAGATCCCCATCATCTGGCTATCAGCACTTCCTGAACAGTTGTCAATGTGTGGCGTCACTTCCCCCACCTGAAACACTGACTGAATCCTTTTCGGATTGTCATGTAGGTGTGAACACACATGTAAAAGAGCGGCTTTTGTCCTCTGGAAACGTTCATCAATTGCTGTGTGCAAAGGCTGAAATCAGACACACGTTCACACACAAACTACAGTCGCGCATCTGAAGACAAGAGATGGGTTTAGAATGCATTCTCTCTGGTTTTTATTCAGGTTCTTTAGGAAGAGTTCTGTTCGGAATTACAAAATGCACTGGTAGAAATAGCAGAGAGATAGAGAGACAGAGGAAGAGAGAAAAAAGGGGGATTTTTCATAGCCAGAATAAATGTGTAACATCACCAGTTTCAGGCAGCCTCTTTCACAGCTCAACATCAGCAAAAGGGGTTTGGATTTCTTAAATCAGAGTGATGAGCAGTCTCTCATACCAAGAGTTACTGGGTATCTTTTCACCTTTTTTTTTTTTTTTTTTACATTTTTTTTAACTCCGTAGTACAGCATGTTGTGTGCTCACCTTACCCACAATTCTCAGAGAACAGTTGGCAATAGAAACAAACAAACATTCTATGAGTTTTATCATGTCTCTTGTATTATTTTTTCTCCTCTTGATGCTCTTTTTTGTCTTTTTCATTTTTAAAAATAGAAGAAAAAGAAACACATTGCTCATAAAAACATCTAACTATATTTATATATTTATACATATATACTCTTTTTCTTTATATTTCTTTTTATATTTTATAATTCCTGAAGTTGACTTGTTAACCCACATAGTGGCATGCACGTTGCACATGCAAATCAGTAATTAAATACCTCTCTTTATCATGGTCTTTTTTTCTTTTAACTTCCTCTTTTGCTTCTAAATGGTTCAGGTCAATAGTAATATGGATGGCGGGTGGGGTATGGGTGATTAAGGAGAGATGGGACGGGTTTGCGGGTGTCACGGTGACAGTGGCTGTGTTCTCACAGGAACTCCCCTCATGCTCACACACATACACCACACGCTTATTTCCCCTGACACACACGTACACTCCTGCTGACGGGGCAGAAAATGCACTTCCTGTCTTGTGATCTGCTTCCTCTTTGAGAACCACAACCCTCATTTCTCTTTTAAGGGAAATCTGTTCTTTCCTCTGATTTAATGCTACATTTTATTTATTGATTCTGACTTAAACATGCACTTCAATTCTCTCATGGTTTATTTACTCCGTGCCATTGTTTAATTTGCAGAACACAAAATAAGATATTTTAAAAAGAAAAACAACAACTTGGACCCCATTGGTTTCCATTTTACAGACTAAAAATATTGTTGCGCAGAAAAAAGTAAGTCGGCTTAAGAGTAAATGGTGACATTTTTCACTTTTGTGTGTACTATTTCTTTAATAGTGTAATAGTAATGATTTATTTAATGTTACAATAAATACAATTATATGATGTTTTTTCTTCAATATTGATTCAGCAATGTGTTCGAATAAAGAAACCATGACATGCTTAAAAAAAATAAAAAGAGAGGAAATGAAACAAAGGAGCATGGGGATGTTGAAGAAAGAGGATGAACACACCGACTGTTGCAGGAAGTTTATGAATGAGATATACAAGAGTTACAGAAGAGAAAGAGACTGATAGACACCACAAAACAAGTTAGATAGACATGGATAGACAGTCGAGGTACAAACATGATGACCCTCTTCGCTTTCACCATGGCTTCGTATCTACGGTCGTGTAACGGCGATGGGAAACTGTTCATTTAAGGCACTATAAAACGACTTGCCTTCAAATCAGCTCGCAGACACACGCGCACACACCCGCAGACAACCGTCCCACTGTCACACAGATGAACCCAACCCTCCAATCTTCTGGAAAAGTGGCGATGGAATCGTATCCGATCTTGGATTTGGATCAGATGAGGATGATAATGAAGTATGCCATGGTAAATGCTGAGCAGAAATGGATTGGCAAACCCAGCACTTAATTACCCAAGGTGCACAATATCATTTGAATCCCTCTGATAAGATTTTTTTTGTTAGTTTTTTTTTTGGCATGCACATTGCCTGTGCTGGCCACAGCTGTGCCTCAAGTTCTTGCTCTCATACACACAGGGGAAAAAAAAAACCCTACATAACCCATCACCCCCCTCCCTTTTTCTCCAGTTCCCCACACATTAGCATGCACACACATGTAGATCTGTTCTGTACAAAGGGAGACCACAGGAAGTGGTGTAGCTACATAGAGGGTGACTTGTTTTGGCAGCACTCAACCATTGAAGGAAAGCCCTTATTTCATATGAAACAGAAAGAAAATACAGCTTTGTTCCACTAGGACGATACGAAACAAACAACACGTGCTCAAATGCAAGTGTGTTGTGTATCTATGATGATTCACTTGCGTGTTGCAAACTCAAAATGGCTTCTGTTGGGACAGAATATGAAGATGCGAGTCGAAAACAAAAAGCAATAAAGGCATTGACACTGAGAGCAAAAGAGGGTCAGAACTAAACTGATGAACAAGCAGAGCCAAAGAATGATGCACTGGTCTTAATTATATCCGTAAACTCTTAAAGGGACAGTGCACCCAACAATGAAAATTCTTGATATCATTCATTCTCCCTCATTTATCTAAACCAAGATGACTTCATTTCTTCCGTGATCAAATCTGAATCTAATTTTGTGCTATATTTAAACTCAGCATGAAGGAATGGTAATACTGCAATGTTTATTATAAATCATTTATCCATGCACATCATTTGAGTTCATGTGCCCTTTATTGAAAATAAAGCTTCACTAACATGAGGTCACAGCAATTAGCAAACTTTAATGCTTCGATCAATTATTGTTTGCAAAAACGTGCATTTTTTCACTTCACTATTTTATTAGTATATGCATTAAAATAGAAAATAAAAAGTAACTTCAATTTACTTTTCATGCCAAATTTAAACCTTAAAGCCTTCCAGGGTACTAGATCTTTTTAAATTGTTAATTGATCATTCTTACAGGTTTGAATTTCTAAACTATTTAGTTAATAATGTATGGCTTATAAAACTTGGAATATAGGCATATGGTCTACTTATATGGAGTTTCGTGTCCTTAAAAGGAAGCTTAACAGCTCTGTTCTACACAAGAAAGTAAGTCATAATGGTTTGAAATGAGGTGAAGGTGAGTAAATGATGATAGAATTCTCTTTTTTGGGTGAACTGTTCCCTGAAAAACCACAACCTTCCGCTTTCTATTTCTAATGAATAAAAATCTAATTGTATTAATAATCTATCGATCCACCATCTTGAGCTAAAATGGAGCAAATTTCCTGCATTTCAAGTGTTTTCGGCAAAAGAATACAAGACCAAGAGAACTTCTAAATGGGCATAATATTAACCATGCAAAAGGTCTAGCTAACATTCATGCCTGACAAAAATAAGCCTTCCTGTCCTTTTGCTAAAGACCTGAGAAGTAGAACAATCCCTCCGATGTTCGATGCAACTCTCTGAACGAGCAGGGTGAGACAAATAAAAAAATGGCTGCCATCCACTTGAGGAAGCATTGCTAAGAGAGACAGAGAGCCTAGATGGACACCCTGACAGAACTTGGTTGTCGTTTCCCTTCATTACTCTCAGAGTAACTAGGATCTTCCCCCACCGTATAACCGTGCCTCCCTGTCTTTAAAAAGCCCAGCAGACAGCGCAGACATGGGGACTTGTTAAGGCGTAGTGTGAGTCCATCACATTAAGAGAGAGATAGAGGGAAGAGGGAAGAGAGGCAGGGGAAAGGTTAGTGTGCGACACTAGAACAGAAGGCACTGTGGCTCTGCAGGTTCATCTAGACCCATGGGCATCAAACCAGGGGCTAACTGGGGGCCAGCTGTAGGTAAATGTGGGCCAAACATCAACAAACACCCAGAAAACAGTGGTTTCCTCCCTAAAAGTCTTGAATATGGGTTGGCAAGGAGAAGGGATCAAATGAAATGATGCTATTCATATCTATATCTATATATATATTTTTTTTTTTTTAAGAAAAGAAGTACTGTGGATATCATATAACTCTGGGACAGAATGGAGATAAGAAAAGGAGAAAATAGAGAACCGCCCAACTGACTTCAAGATTAGATAAATGTGGTGAAGGGTTTATGTTGAAAACCTAATGAATCCTTTCAGCTCCATATACTGACTTCTTGAGGAGAATTTCTGCATCTTTTACTGGTATCCCATGAAGAAAAATCGTGGATGAGATCTCTTTGACATCTTAATAGCTACTCCTAGAGATGAAGTTAAGAAAAAGATCTCACATGTGTCTCCTGTATTTCATAAACACTGCAATCAAAAGTCAAAGATATGCTAATTTTATACGCATCTCAACAGAGGTCTCTATTTTTTTTTCTAGGGATTTAGGAGAATAAAATCACCTGGAGGGGAAAGCCTGTCGTAACTGGATATTTCAGAAACATTTGACTTTTCTGATGTTTTGAGATGGTCCGATGGGTGGGAGTTAGCTGGACGGCTTCAGTGACGGTAGGGGAGGCTGAACAGGCCACACCTCTACACCCCTGTGAGATATATGTTTGGCTGTATCATTGTATCCTGAGCAGAAGGGAGGTCTCAGATTGAGCAGGCAGCCAAAGACATAACAAGCTGCCCGTGGGAACAGGAAGGCAGGGTGGAACAATCGTTTCCAGTTACGTGATCAAAGACTGCCAAGGTCAAAATCCTCAAAAGACTACTGTCTGAAAAAAAGTCAAAGGCGTGCTTCGACAGACCTGCTATGTCACCTGTCGGGGGACAGTTCTGCAAAATCTAAAGTTCTTCAAGCGCCCTCTGGTGACCGTATTTTCATAAGGGATTGTTTGTCCATAGTCTAGCCTGGCTTAAGCTGCGCAACAGCACCACAACATGGACATAGAGTAAACAACAACATTCATCACCCAAAATACTAACTTGCACTAATTCTACATTAGCTGTGAAGAGGTTAAAAACTGACCCTCTGTAAAACAGTTTCTTCAGATCACACTGTTGTGTGACCGTCTTTTTCTGTCAAGAAATAAATATGGAATGGACCCTGAATTTGTCTGAAAAACTCTGACACAAAAACTGTCTCAGGGTATCCTGAATGCCCCAACTCTCTCTTTTAAAACATTCATGAGCTCTGACCCGAACTATTCTCTACAGATAGGAATATTCTTCTCAGCTGAGGTCACAAGTACGTAAACTTCAGGATGCTTATCAGGAGCGCATCCTTATAAACTTCAATCTGTGGTGAACACAACCGAAAATAAAGTTCGAAACGAGATGGCCACAAAAGACAAAACTCTCGAAAACAAGACAACAAAGTCACATGATCACCTCTATCTTCATCAGCATCACTGTCATCGTCATCAATTGCATTAAGATAGTTTTCATCCATATAAGACTATTGTTATTGACAATAGCAAATGAAGCCTTTAGAAAGGAGAACGTCTCTCCCCCCGTTTCTCTCTCTGTTCGCAGCCATGGCCGACAGAGCCGTAATGAGGGAGGTTTCACCATTCAGGCTCGTTTTTAGTGCAATCCAAAGTAATAATAAACAGTGCAGAACATCATCTGGGATCCTCAGATGGATATAACATAGAAAATACTATCTCGATCTCGCTATTTAGAAAGGTCTGCTGTATCTATAAACTCCATCTGCACGTAAAGATCTGTAGACATGGCAAGAGCAACAGGGAGAAAACGAGAGAAAGAACTTCCAACTGAATGGAAAAAAGAGAGCTATCACCCCCCTTCCCACAGTAAATCTTCTGTCTGATATATATATATATATTTATATATATTTATATATATATATTTTTTAAATCAATCATGCAAGTTTCCATCAGATTTTAGTCCAAAAATATCAAAGAAAGCTGAGCAAATGCAACAGAATAACCAAGCTCCAAATGTTCAAAAAGAAGAAATAATCAATTGAAGACATTCTGAAGAGGAAATAGTCTTTCTGTCCCTCCCTCATCTGCCGTTTCGTTCTTTTTCCACGGTCTTTTCCTCGTCAGGACAGAGTGGCAGTTTGTGGGTGGGGCTTCAGTGTGCTATGCCCACCCGTCGCCTCTCGCCTGCACTGGGTCCTTTCATATGCCACGCCTCTGATGGTTAACCCCTCCCCCAGGTGATGAGGTCACTCAGCATCTTGAGTTGGTAACAGTAAACGCAGATGATAAAACTCATCGATATCGGCCAGCACATGGGGCTGGTTTTGCAGTAGGTAGAGCTCTTGTTCAAAAGAGTACTTGCTTTTTCTTCAACAATGTCTGTTTTTTCTTCCCTTTTTTATTTTTTGGGTCTTTTCAAGAGGCATAGATGTGAGGGGGAAATTGGGTTCTGGCTTCTTTTTCAAAATTCCTTTTTTTTTTTCTTTTTATTTTGATCGACAATGTTGCTTCAAATTTTTTTCCATCGGGCAAGAAGCAATCGGTCTTGCTTGCTTAGCTTGGAGTGGAGCATTCAAACACAACGACTCTGATCTTTAAAGTTCAGTCCATCTAAACGCAACCACCCCATTTCTCGCTCATATGCTCCCATTCCCTTGCATGCTGAGCAGCATGGGAAACATAGTCCAGAGAGCAGGAGAAAGCATTAGAGAGAGAGGGAGTAGGGGAGCTGTATGTGCTGCTCCAAGGTTAAGAGTCTCACAATGGCACATTTGCCCTGTTTGCGTTTCCCCTTCCGCCCCCTCTCTCCCTGCTGCGGTGCATAAACATCTTGGTGTAAGTCGAGTGGCGCCCCCTCCTGGTCACCCTGCGCACTAACACCAGTCATCCTCGTCCGTCTCGCTATACTGTTCGTGCAACCCCTTCCGGGGCCCACGGCCATGGGGCGGCCGGTGTGGGCCTGGGTGGGGGCCGCGCCGGTGCGGGGAGGGCGAGGAGGAGCGGTAGCCATTAGGCATACGGCGTGGGTGCAGTGGAGGCCCTTGACGAGCAGTCCTTGGCGATCGGGGATGCGGGTGTGAATGAGGGTGGGGGTTGCCCTGTGATAGACTCTGCTCATAGGCAGGTGGCTCATGGTGCCTCTCGTACTCATAGTCCCGATCGTAGAAAGGTCCGTCGCCCTCCAGACTGTCAGGTGCCGGGCCCCAGCGGCCGTGACGTGGGGACCTGGGAGATGCGTGTCTGGGGGAGCGTGGGGAGGCGTGCCGGGGTGAGCCGTGATGGGGCGAGGCGTGGCGGGAGGGTGGACGATGATAGGGTGGTTCATGACCCGGTGGAGAGAAGTGTCGTGGAGAAGGGGAACGGAGTCGACCCTGACCCGGAGAGCCGTACGGAGGCTTGCGGACGGCAGGGGAGTAGGTGACATGAGGGCGCGGGGTAGACGGTGTCTGGGGCAACTGCCGACGGCCACGTCGGGGGGTGCTGGTCCCCGACGTCGAGGGAACGGGGCTTCCGCTCACGGAACTACTGCCCTACATGAAAATTAAAACAAGGCAAATAAAAAAACACCACAAAATTAACGTCAAACAAAAGAGAGGAGCACACACCGGCAAGAGGGGGAGGATGTAGAGGAGGAAGAGGAGAGAGAGAGACGAGGGAGAGTAAGTGAGAGAAAGAGCGAGAGAGAAAGAAAGAGAAAGAGAGAGAAAGGTGTGTGGAAACAACAACATCAATAAAACCAGAAAGAAACAAACCGGTAATGAGGCAAAACAGCAGACACAGAGAAGCCACAAGTCACATCGAGAAAAATGGACAGAAACCACAGTGATAAAAGAAGATAAACAAAAGAATAACACAAAAAAAGAGAAACTGATTTCAGTAAGCAGTCATGATAAGGTCACAGGTGTGCATATGTTGTCTGGTTACAGTCTTCTCACATGGACCCACACCTGTGTGCTCATGATACCTTTCATCCCTCAGGCTCCACATTGCAGGTTACTGTAAAGATCTAAACCATAGACTTGCACACACAAATAGGTGTGCTGAATGAAGGAATGCTTCAAATTGATGCTACTTCATGAAATATGCTATTTTAACAGCAATGACAATTAATTAAAACGAAATGAACCGTATTTAAAATACTTTATATTTTAGATATTTTTCATGTTTAATGGCATCTACTCAAAATGTACCGACGGAAAAAGCTAATATTACTGATATCAGTATTATATTAATCTTTAATTGAAGTGAACCTGAAACAATATTCACATAAACCAATTCTAAATATTCTCCACCTGATTCCGCCTCTGCTAGTGCTCAAACCTTTAATGGTACTTTTACCAGACCTTAAAAAAATTGAAAAATGTTTGCTGTATTATAAATATATTATATAAACATACTCTTACAGTCTAAAAAGACTATCTACTAGAAATAAACTGCAACACCTCATTTCAAAATGCTCTAGAATTTTAGCTGCATATAGCTCTTCTTAGTCATCGCAACGATCTCACTATAAAGAAACGGTAAAAGATTAATTTCAATGAATAGTTTCAGCACAGATTGATTTGTGAACTTACTGCAAGGTTATTGTCTAAAAGGGCAGTGCAAACTATATCGGACCTGACTGCAAACCTGAAACTCATAAGTGCTGCTGCTTATTTTATATGTGAATAAATTAGAAACAGAAACTATAATCATAACAAAGGCTTTTTCAATCAGCAAATAATAGCCAGAGGAAAGGTGGGAAATGTTTGGGTTAAAGTAAATCACACTCTTACAGAGCAAGAAACCTTGATTAAAATTATAAGTGTAGATCAGTGAACGAAAAACATTTAATCTGACATGACTCCTTTGTGTACGTCACTTTTAAAAAACAATTCTGAATAGGTGCATAAAATAAAAATGGTATTTCAGTGAGTGTGTGCCCCACCTGTCTATGCCCTCTCCCCTCACTTGGTGAGCGGGACCAGTGGCGATCAGATCTGTCATGAGGATGACGGTGGTAGTCGCGCTCATGACCGTACCGCTCCTTATCCACCGAGCTGTGGTGATGATGATGATGGTGGTGGTGGCGACGGTCTTTTGCCCGACCCCGTTCTCGTTCTCTCTCTTTAGGTGGGAGGTCACCTGATTGTGTAGTGGTGCTAAGATCCGTGCCCAGACCTGCCAAAGCCAACACAAAAATTAAATGAGATAGCACTTCACAGATCAAGAGAAATCAAGAGCATTAAACCCAGTTGCTGTCAAATTGAGTCATTTCAAATGATGTGAGGGTGAGTGGAAAACTGTTTTTTACTAATCTGTCATATATTGGTGGTTAAAATATTTGACACGCATGTGATTCACAGATCAATTTGCCACTTTAAAAGCACAAGCGATTTTAAACCACAAGAAGAAGGAACGAAAGAGAACTAATTTCATAGCCAAAGCATGCTCATTTCTCGAGTTGATTTTCACATCTCCCTGCATTTAAAATACATAGGCTACAAAACCCTTCACAGCATTTTTCTTGCTTATCTGAAAAGTCGCTGACCTGTGATTCAAAAACCATATCATCCGTTGAACTATATATATATATATATATATCTAATGTATTTGTGTGTCTAAAAGCCAACACCCTACACTTTTAACCAATTTTTAACCAAAGTATGTTAAAGAATTTGGGAATAACTTGGGAATAATTGGCATTCAATTAACCCTTTAAGACACTTTGCATAACTCGAGCAACGCAGAATGTGTTCAGAAAAAACATCAACAACAAACAGTGTTTTTTTTTTGTGTTTTTCGTGACCTGTGTCTGCATCTGTATAGCGAGCAAGTGATCTCTCTGAGGTGCGGTGACTGCGGTCTCTCTCACGGTCTCGATCCCGTTCTCTTCTTCGTGGACCGTGTCGGTGGCCCTCTTCTGACACCACCCGTTCCAGAGAGTAATCGTCCAATCGCACTCCTCGTCCTGAACGTCCGTGAACCAGTGAGGACGTAGAACGGCGCATTGGACTTGTGTCTGTGATGGTCTACAGAGAAAGAAACAAGGTAGAAAAAAGAAGGTAGAAAAAGAGTGGGAAAGGACAGAAGTTCACATTGATATGTTTTCACAGAGCAACTTGATTGCAGTGTTCAAGCACATATGTCTGTGTGATTGAAAACATTTGAATCAGCCCATTCCACACCCACTGAGAAAACCAAGGCACAGGTATATCTGTCATGCTCAGTGAAGACAGAAGAAATAGTAATATATAGAGAGATGGATAATTTGTGATTGAGAAAGACAGAACAAAACAGAATCAGAGATAGATAGATAGATAGATAAGATAGATAGATAAGATAGATAGATAAGATAGATAGATAGATAGATAGATAGATAGATAGGTCATGCCTTACATGCACTGCAGCTTTTCTAATTTAAGCGAAACCATTAAATACTTGTGTTTTTCTGCCATAGCTGAGCACACAGAACCCAATCCAGCCAAAAGAAGTTCAGCACATTTGTCCATGCACACACAGACATGATGGTCAACATGAGAATCTATAGCATATGTGGACACACAAAGACATACTTGGTACATAATGCTCTTCTTTAGAAAACTAAAATATCCCTTCGCATTCTTCTTTTTACTCACTCAAATAATGCTTTATGTCATGCGCCTGACTAAAACATGCTAACAAGACCGTTATAGGCAGCAGGTGTTCCCGTTTGAAATCCATGCGTCAATAACTATGAGACAGCAAAAGCTTCCCATGTCCACAGGACCAGAAATACAGAGATAAGACACAGGCAGACACACACACTCGCGCGCACACACACACACACACACACACACACACACAACAGGGATACAGGGCTGCATAAGTGGACAGGAAAAAGGTATAGAAAGAGAAAGGTACAGTGATGAACAGAATATACAAAAGAAAAACAGGAAAAGAGGGTGAATAACAAGAAGGATGGCATGAAAAAGAGTTCAGTGTGACACCAAGACATAAAGAGAGACGCAGACTCCTAAAACAGACAAAGTAAGAGGGAGAACGAGGGAGAGCATGAAGAAGAGGCAGAAAGCCAGAGACGGTACATACACTGAGGTTACTTCCTCGCGGCCTGTGTCTCCGTCGCTGTTGAACAGCAGACAGACGGTGCGCAGAACAGGACACACGCATGAGACCACGGGACGATACACACAGAGCACAGCAGAGAAAGTGTGTGAAAAAGAGAGAGGGGGAAAATAAAGAAAGTAAAGAGGAAATGGAACAAGCAAGGGAGGAAGAAAGAAAGGAAAAGGTGAGCAGGAAATCAAGGGGCAAAGAGATATGACATGAAAATGGTGACAAATTCAATGTGCAATATGACAGATCACAGGGTGGAGACATCGGCAAAACAAGAAGAAAGAGATTGATGGAGTTAGAAACGAAAGGATGTGCCATGGGAAATCCATGAAGAAGGAAAGAGACCAAAACAAACGAAGCACAAAAAACAATGGGGGAAAGAAAGAGAGAAAAAGGAAAACCACAAAAGGAAAAATTAAATTAATGACAATGAAAGAAAAAGAGAAATAGGAAACCGGACACAGAGAGGAGGAAGTACAAAAAAGGTAAGGAGGAAACCATGAGATGTTACGGGTAAAACAGAGGCAAACAGGAAGTCCATTCAAAGGAAGAAAAAGAAAAAAAGGAAAGAACAAAAATAAGTAAAATGGAAAAGAAAACAAAGAGGAAATGTATAAAAATGGAAGGAAGGAAATAGGGAATAGAAAACCACAAGGCATTATGGGTTAAAACGGAGACAGAAAAAAACAAGATTAAAGGAGAGATTAAAAGCAAAGGGGAGAAGAGAAAGAGAGGGAGAAATATAGTGCTCCCCGTTTTAATTGAGAGAGAGCACAGAAACACACAGGTATTGACAGGAAGGGGTTGGGGGAGGAGGAGGAAAAGGAAAGAGAAAAAAGACAAAAATTGAGCGAGTGTAGAGGAAGATAGGAAGCACACTAACACACTTACCGCAGCAGAACGCACACTCTGTGGGGCAGAGCAGTGTTAGACAAGAGTGAGTCACAAGAACAACAACCACATCTACGTTACAGCTTAACACGACACGCACAAACACAGACTTCCCGGTGTGTACTGTACACACTTCCAACACACAAGTGAACATATAGTGATTCTAGCAGATTCTGAGGTCTCTAATGTTTGCTCACCTTCACACACACTTCAAACAAAGACACACGACTCCCTCACACTTGTCTTTTACACAATAATTTTACACAAACTGCTAAATCCAGACACATCTCCAGAGGAGAGTCAACCAAGAGATCATGGGGGTTATGTCAGGGTGAGAAATGCTGTGTGTGTGTACACACATTTATGCTTTATAGCATAATAGTGTAATTGTTTCTATGTGATGTGTTGTGGGTGTAGGTTTGCAAAATCAAATGTTTTAAGCATGTTACTGCCTCCAGAGGTTGATTTGTGGTAGTGCTTCAAAAGGATCTGGTGAAATATTTAAACATGTCAGGTATGTAATGCAGTGCATGTGTGCATAATTTCAGCCTTTTTTTGGCATGCAAGGGATGTGTCTTAAACTTAGTCTGCAGTTAACTGGCTCCTTTAATATGTAAACTGTCCTATTAATTTATTTTGACTCAATTTACAAATTGATTAAGAAATGCATTTGGCAAATGTTTTCTAAAATTATGTTACATTTAAAAAATAGTTTTTTTTTGTATTTATAAATGTTTTAACTAACTACCACTTTTTTTATTAATTCAATAAAGAGTTTTCAAATAAAGTTCCTTTGAATTTTAGATTAATAACAGGTTTCACAAAAATATTAACCAATATTATTACAATAATTACTTTAATTACAATACGAAATATTTATTGGGCACAAAATCAGCATTTTGAAATGATTTCTATAGGACCATGTGGCACTAAAGATTGGTTGAAAATTAAGTTTTGCCATCACGAGAATGAAATGTATTAAAATAAATAACAATTGCAATAATTTTTGCCAATTAGAAATGTAATTTATTAATTTTAATGTTATAATTAGTTATGCTGTAAAACTTTAATATTTACATTTTTATACAATCAATTAATACAAATACATAATTGCATAAAAACATGCTTTATCTAAGCAGTTAAAGGGATGGAACTATACATTTTCTGTTACTTCTGTCACTACCTCAAACCCAGCTCCAGAAGCAGCACACTCCAGACACACCAAGGTTTTCTTGAAATTGAGCTAGGGTGTTATGATAATGCATCGAACCAACTCTCTCTCTCTCTCTCTCTCTCTTTCTCTCTGTCTCACACACACAGTCATGCATGTAAGTGAAGGTCAGGGTGGGAGCCACTTATCCATGTGCCCTTTGACAAAGACATGCTAGCATTTATTGACTTGTTAGCATGACAGCACACCAAACTTTTGAAGTTTAGTTCCCCCAACTGAAGCTGTCAAAGGCTGTTAGCTGGATAACTGACCAAGGACGGATATTGGGAATGGATAACATATAAAAGGTGGAAAGACAAAATGGGTGATGGGATGGATGAAGGGATGAAGGTGCTCACTTGGTTGTCTGCTGAGAGGCGTGGCATGGAGATGGTCCGACCATGCCCTTCCATTGGGTGATAGGGCTCAGTGTCCGAGTAACCGTCCCCAACAGGCCCAATCTCTCTCATTTCTACCGTCTGCAAAACAGAGCAACAGCATGTGGGCCGGGCTGATGCCTGCTTCACCGGCCTACAGCTCTATCGGATGCAATAAACCAGTAGAGGGCAATATTTTGCGCAAAAGTGCAGTTGAACTGAATATTAGATTAACCGGAGGTAGTCTTTAGCCGTTCACAATGATGCATATAACTAACAGTTGAATAAAAGAACAGGTGCACTCTAATCTCTGACCCTGATGGTCACACATCACAGCTTATTCCAGCCAAGAACTGCCAACTTAAACAGGAAAGGGCTGTCTTATGGATACAGAAAAATGGCAAATCAATGTTTGCACGTGGAAACCTGAAATCAATAAAGCTCAAATATATCACATTAATGTTACATTTTCTACTAAAGATACTAAACAAAATGTAGAAGTGATAAACTAAAAACTGTTGTTCTGGTTTATATAACAGTTTAAAGCTACAAATAATTTTGCAATCCATTTTGCATGCGTATCCAAAGTTATGAGAGTGACTAAACTAAACTAAACTATACTCTAGACTAAACTTAGATCTTTGTCTTGAACTTTTGTACATGTCATTTTAAGGTCTGGCTTTGTAAATAATGGAAAAAACAAATCAATATTACAAATTGATCATAATCTGTTTTGCATATATATCCAGAGGGAAGAGAGGAAGCAGAACACACAGTACTGGTTGGATCGGGTCTGGAGACTAGGTGCACACTGACCCTGATTGCCCACTACAGGTTTAAGAACTTTCCAACATGCTCATTATGCCTAAATCTGTTTCTTCAGCATCTCCTTTGCTTCGTAGTATTAGGATGAGTGACTAGTGCAGGGAAACATCAGGGTTGGATGACTGCTGAGCTACAGAGAAGAGTCACACTGAGGGAGAGATGAGAGTCTGGAGGGGGTTTGGTACAATCCAGCAGACAGTGAGGAAGCAGGCAAGCAGTGAAACACCCCCGCAGTCTGGCAGAGGTGGAAGGGTCTTTACAAATGGTCTGCAATGGGCAGTGAGGTTCATCAGAATGATTCATCAGACAGATAAAGAGGTGTGATACAGACCGACAGAGACTGGAGAGATAGAACGAGTGATAATATGAATGAGACGTGTGTCCAAAAGCAGTGAAAACGGGACGATGGCTGGGAAGATAGTGATTGTCTAAACAGCGCACGGTTCTTACAGTATCAAGAAAAGCTGATATAGTCACGAACGCTTCGATGAGTCCAAAGCCAAATTAAACTCCAGCTAAAATTTTTTATTTCAGATCTGACAAAATTGCCTTTCTGGTCTGAGGACCTCCTATATTACCTGTGGATTGTGACGGCTTTCGTGATGGTCATCAGGATACGGTTTGTCGGGGTTCCAGTTTTCTGGAACAGACTTCTGGAACATTTCCTGGGCTCGTGACGTCACCCACGACTGGCTCTCACTCATTCTACCCTCTGGAGGCCTGAACCAGAGAAAGATGTTGGCTGGCTAATTCATTTACTCACTCACACGCACTTACACAAACGCAATTTTGGACCTACAAAATGCCTTTTGCAGACAAGAATAGTTCAGAGACACTATTATAAATGTCTATATGTATAGACAGTAGAATTAACACAAAAGAAGATAGACGTAAATCGAAGAATCAAAACGCAATGTGAGAGGAGTGACAGCTGAGAGACGGGAAAACAAAGAAAGAGCAGAAGTGCAGCCTATAAGGAGAAGAAGAAAGACAACAATTAAAGCTAAGCAGTGAGAAAGAAGACAAAGAGCACCAGTTGAAACAGGTGAATCTCATAAAACCTCTCAGGTTCAGGCAATATTTTACTCCAAAAAATAAATAAAAAAATAAAAAAATAAGAAATGAATGTTTAATTTGCTATTAATTTTGAAAGTGTGACATTATTTTCATGCCAATCAACCACATTTAATGAGAGATCTTCATTACTCTAAAATACATCCATATTATATGTAAAAAAAATTTTTTTTTAAATAATAATAAATGAATATATATATTAGTGCTGTCACGATTAACTGCATCCAAAATAAAAGTTTTTTTTTTTTTTTTTTTTTTTAAATAAAATATGTTTAAAAAATTTGTTTGTGCTGAGTACTGTTTATTATCTCTATATAAAAAAAACACATGCATGGCTATTTTTAAGAAATATATGTTTATTATATCGATATATTATATAAATTGTAATATAAATATACAAATGCATTTACATTATTTTTCAAAATATAAACTGTATGTGTTACACAGCACACATAAATTAAAAAAAAACTTTTATTTTGGATGTGATTAATTGTGATTCATCTTTGACAGCACTAATATATATATATATATAAAAGAAAATAAATATATAATTTAAATTCTAGAATGCCTATACAGTACTTCATGGCAGTATTTGTTATACTCTCTGTAATGTACGCTTTTACTGAATAATTTCTGTTATGAGATTTTGTTTGATTTCATGAGACTCACTCAGAAAGATTAAACTTAAAGCAGTAACACTTTTGAAATAATGTTTATTAGTCAACATTAATTAATGCAGTAACTAATGTTAACTAATAATTAGCCATACATTTGTTACAGTATTTATTAATCTTTGTTCACGTTAATTTATAAAAGTAAAAATTTTCATTAGTTTGTGTTAGTTCAGGTCCATTAATTAATATTAACAGACAAAACTTTGGATTTTAATAATGTATAAGTTAATGCTGCAATGAATATGAACTCGTATTAATAAATGCCTTACAAGTATTTTTCATTCACAAGACTTGCATGAAAAGACTCTTTTCAGGATGCTACTCACAGGCTGTTGACAGGTTCCTGCAGCAACTCGGGGAGACCGTTTACCCCCTGTCCCCCTTCCTGGTCTGGGGATGGCTCCATGCGCTGAAACATTAATGGCGTTCGGTTCTGTGTGAGATACGAACATGGCCTGCAGCTGGGATCAGACACACTCATGGGATATGGGGTAACACACACAAGCCACCGTGCATTTCACAGGTGGTGGGGTACCAGACAGCAGAGGTCCCCCTGAGGGCATCATGGGAAACGGAGTCCTCCTGTGCCCTCGCCAACCTGAATGGAGTCCTCCATTGGGGCTGTGCTGTCTAGGTAGGTGCCGATGGCTCAAGGCATTTCCATCTAACCCACCGCAAGAGATGGGTGTTTGTAACAATTTGGGCATGCTACAGTAAAGATCTGAGGTTCGAATTTGCAGAACTACATGTTCTGGTTGGGTGAAACTATGAACACTAGAAATCTCAGAGACCGTGGTAGCCCAAAGGTTACACCAAGAACCTCCCCTCAACATCCATTAATGAACATATTTGGCTAGACAAACGGTGTCCACACGGAGGGAGAAAAGATTCCATGTTAGTGACAACCTCACCAATCCACAAATGAAGGAAGACAAAACAGAGAAAATAACACACAACAAAAATGAACAAGAGCTTGGCAGTGGATCCAATATGCCATAACGAATGGAAACAAGGAGGAAAGATCAAAAATAATTAGTCATAATGCAAACAAGTTGACAGACATAGATACACATACATCAGGGATGGATATAGAGAGTGAGCCACAGCCACAAAAGTGAAGCTGATGTTGAGAGGACGGTACTGAGGTACAGATGCAGTCAAGTGAAGTGCGCCAGGTAAAGAGACAGACAGGGAATCAGGTGAAGCAAGACACAGACATATATTTAGACCATTTCCTGATGTTGGCAGAGTGTCCACATTCTTTGAGGTAGGCTTTAAATATGACTAGATTAAAAATGCAGGCAGAAACTATGGACACTGTGCCTGTACAGGATGGGAACGTTTTTAGGGAAGGGGACAGGAGGGACACTCACAAAAGGCCATGTTGTATCATTCATCATTGCATATATCCTGCAAAACTACTGTGTGTGTTTTTAAGCATGCTCTAACTAAATTATCAGTGCTTTAATTTGCATGTCGTTAAAAAAACTAAATTATCTAAATGTTTGCATGTGCATCTTATAAATCATAGTGCTCCATGTAGGAAGTGACATACACTACTGTTCAAAAGTTTGGGATCGATATGATAAAAAAACACTTTTTTTCATATTGCTATTCAGCAAGAATACATTAAATTAATTGAAAAAGTGACAGTCAACAGCAAAGACAATTATAACGCTGACCTCAAACCTTTTAATAGCAGTGAACATATGTAATAAGAGTGTAATATGTGTATTACATATGTAATAGAGTGAAATAGACATTGGTTGTGTCTGAAACTACAGTCAGCTGCATGCCTAACTGCCTACAGTATGTTTGGTCTGCTTTTTGGGATATCTCATAACAGATACTGTATAAAAGCACCAGTATGAAACCAAGTTTTCAGAATGAGTATAAAAAGGAAATGATTGCTTCTAGAAATTAGAACTTGAATCTTAGGTAATTATTTTTAAATGCATTTCAGACATAGCCAATAAATGTGAAGGTAACTAATCTAGAAAGATGAGTGGACAGGCACGCATCAATATAATGTGTTGTTACCAATGTTGATAAGCAAAGCTAGAGATCAGACTTGGCATTTGTTTGTTTGTCTGAAGTGGTACCTGCTCCTCACGAAGCGCCTGCAGCTTTTTGGCCTTGCTCTGCCGGTAGTACTCCATGATCATCATGGCGGCGTAGATCTTGCCCACTGTCAGGTCTGTCGCTGCTGAGAGGACGAAAAAGTTACCCTGCACAATTAGACCGGGGTGGAATGGGACCCTGAGCCGAGAGGGGAATGGGAGTTGGAGACAAGACATGCCACAAACACAAAGGTCTAGCCTCTCGGACCCAGATAACACTCAGTCATGACCTCACAAGGAACTTGAGAATGAATCAACAGAAGCTCTTCACAGGCCAGAATGAGTTTTAATCTGGGACTGAGAAACTGGACAACAGGTCAACAACAATTACAAGACAAATTACACAAATTCAGCTGCTCCAAAATCTTAATTCATACCCTAGTCTTGCTACAAAACATTAGTAATGAATCTTATTTGCAGTGACATTTAACCAAGTTTTGTTAACTTGTTGGAAAATATTAAACTTCCCTTAAAATAAATGTCACCTGGTGTGCTGCTACCAAATATGATAACATTTTTGTATGGCTTAAGTGCCCAAATACTTTCTGGTGCAACTGTATATACAACAACACAGAAACACACAATACACATTTTACACAATAGACACTAGACAAAGTACATTGACAAATACAAAACACCACAGAGCTGATAGTCTTTTCACAGTCAGATCCTCTTTATTTAAAGAACCTCTTCTTTTTCTAAAGAACCTTTGACACCCTGTATTACATTCCTACGGTGACTCAACAGCCATTTCACTATGAATATATGCCATGGATGAGGCAATAATAACTGAATGCTAGGATTACACTGTTTTGTGGGGAGCTCAAATTTTTCATCAAAACTCTGCAGCGGCATCCAGAGTTTGAATGAGACACAGAACATATAAATTAGAAAAATTTGGAGCTGCCATAAATGACAAAGAAATTCCTTCACATCAAACATTTACTTGTAATTACAACTTCATAGTGAAATGGCATGATGCCCCCAGGGGTAGACAATAAACCTTGGAAATAACTTTAAAGCATGCTTAAATTTCCAAATTAAAAAGAAAACATGCTAAAGGAAAGCACACAAAAGTATCTTCATAGATAATATACACAGTCATCATATTAAAATGTAAAGTCTCTAACATCTAAACATGAGGTAATATCTTGGGCTTATACTGTTTTTGAGGCTCTGTGGTCTGGAGGTTAAGCCCAGCTTTGTGCTTTACACGTGCTGGAGTGAAAAGACTTCTATAGAGGATCCGTCTATAGCGAGGCACCCCCTGATAACAGGCAATACAGAAAAAGGGAAGGTTGAGGAAAAGGAGGTATGTAGTTTAGAAGTGGAATGGGAATTATTTAAAAGCAAAGAGGAAAAAAAGGCCTTATAAGCAATAAATCATATAGTTGTGAGACAGAATGATTTTAAATAGCATTAATGAGGGAAAGCATGTTATTACTGAGCTAACTAGCAGTGTAAGATGTGGGGACAGGAGAAGGGTTAGTTAAAGGTTGTGAAAGTGTTGCCTGATCAGAGGGTGCTGAGCGGCGTGGGCTGAGAGAAGCTGTCCTCTGATGATTTGGTGATCTTTGATTAGTTTTTATTTTCTACAAACCCATCTGCAACTTACACTTGTGTGGTGTTACCAGCAGATCTAGGTTCTTCTGGGAGAGATTTGGCCAAATTGCCATCATTTCCTTACGAAGCTCGGCGTCCATCTGGTGTTTGTCTGCGCCTCCTGTAAGCATATGATGTCAGGGCAGGGTACATACACACACACATACATGCATAACAGTTCAAATCTGTGTAAAAGGAAGTTGAAATTGCACTGTTGCATCAAGAGATGTGTTTTAATATTAGTTTTGCATTTGTTAACACTATCAGGGTTGGATTTGGTGTAGGGCATAATTCCAACATGATGGAGCATTAACTTTTAGCAACAGTCCACAGACATTTCAATTCTGAAACGCCACAAAACAAACCTATAGCAACGTAATAAAATGTACCAGGGTACCTGTATTTTAGTGCCACTCATTGGATATTTATCTTTGAAACCGCAGCCAGAACTGAGACCAGATTGGGTTTTTTTCTGATACACATGAAAAAAAAAAAAAAAAGGATATGGTTCTGTACCCTTAGCGATTTTGATGTCCAGAGCTGTGCGTATCAAAGCCATCAAAGTGGAGTTGAAATGCACCGTGTTGTCATCTGCAACAGGTAGGTCCATACGTAGCAGTCTCTGTGAAGAGCCAATCAGATAGGATGAGGGCGGGGCTGTGCAAGTTAGACCAAATCAGATGTTTTGGTGGGCTAATAAAAGGCTTGGGGAGCTCAGCAGTTTGTAGCCACAGAATAAATTACAGGCCACACAAATTGCAGGAGATTACGTTCAGTATAGGAGATTAAATCAGCTATTTGATTGTAGTTTTGACTGTAGTTTCTTTTGATGCAGAGGTTGCATGCAAATAGCCACCATTTCTTTTGGTGATAATCACATAACCACGCAAAAAGTTGGCATCTGTGAGAGCAGTTTTTTTAAGACTGACAAATAATTGACCAACAATCTGCAGCCTTGTAATGTGCGAATGAACCTTTCACACATTTTATAGAACAAAAACAGTGCATACACATCAATTAAGTGACTTAATTGGAGCCCTCACAGATAAGTGAAGCGGTATCAAATGAGATGAAGTCATATCTTCATCGTCATCAGTGTTCCTCTGCCTGTGAAAACGGATCTCTTGTCACTCTTATAAGCATGTATTTTTTTGGACTGCCTCTTGATTTGACATTCTGCATCATATTTAAATTTCTATATCATAAAGTGTGCTTAAAGTTTTTGGGAAGTGCAATCAACTGACCAGAAATCAGCTACCAAAGGCTGAGGACACAAATATCACAAATGTATCACAAAAGGCTACTGCTAAAGAGCTCCCCCTACCTGTCGGAGTTCGTATATTTTGGATAAAACCAATGAACGAAAGGGCACATAAAAAGTTGTTTTTAGTTGCCGGTTTCATCCATTGGATGTACCTTCATGGAACTGGAACACACAAGCACACAACATGGCGTTAGTGTGAGGAAGTGAGCATGTGTTTGTGAGCCTGTGTATATTCGTGTGCCCATTTCAGACCGGTCCGTCGTTCCTTGCAGGTGTAGATACCAACAGGCATTGTGCCGAGTTCCAGCGGTGGCCATGCAAAAGCACATGCAATGCAGCACGACCCCTAATCGGAGTTCAGCAATGGTACGGCCCATCCTCCCCACTGGTCCCAGGCCCACCCGAACATCAACCCCTACTCCATGCAGCATGCACCCCCCCTCCTCCCTCCCCACCCCTCACAGAACAAGAGCAGTGCAGCCGCGCACAGAGAGTATCATTTCATCTTTCATTGACCACTTGTATTTTTGGGTTTGTTTAGCATCTTTATCTTTCTTTGGGTTATATCTCAGAGGGTTAATTGCATTGCAGTTTTTTTGGCTTTTTTTCTGATCTCTCGATGCAAAACGGGTGCAGTTTTTTAAAGGTCAGATAAGGGGTGGCATTCCCTACGGAGTTAAAGAGGAAAAATGGCTGTGTTGTACACCGAGAGGTGTAGGACTGGATTAGGGGGCAACAGGTATAGAAGTTAGTTCACTTCAGACTGGAAAGCCATGAGATGTGTATCACATATAAAAATAATGAGAAAGGGGGGAGTGGTGTGCTTGGCAATGGATAGAGAGAAACTATGAGAGGAGAAAGAGAGAACAAGAAGAATGCTGTTTGGTTGAGATGAGGGGGTACAATAAAAGAGTGAGGAAAGTGAAAAGAAGAGATTGGAGTAAAGGGAGTCTCAGGAAAGTTTTGTGAGGTCGTAAATAAATTACATTTGGCAATATGTTTACGATAGAGGCTGTCTGATTCGGAACATTGGATCATAGCGCAGATGCCATTCTCGATTAAATGCAAAATAAAGATGGTCTGTCC
Organism: Enteromius paludinosus; assembly: GCA_032361165.1. NCBI lineage: Eukaryota > Metazoa > Chordata > Actinopteri > Cypriniformes > Cyprinidae > Enteromius > Enteromius paludinosus. Next base: position 8,704,318 of record JAUMHQ010000066.1, read on the forward strand.
GAGTACAACCAATACATGCAGTGGCCAAAAACTCCACAAAGTATTACTTGGGACAGTCGTGATCCAGAATCTGATTGGATTATTTATTTATTTTGGGGCTAAAAAACTGAGAACAGTGAAAAGAAAAAAGCAATGTGCACGTTTTCTGTATTACTTTCAAGTACAGACATCCTGAACTACATTACTGCTCAAAATGTTATACATATATATTTATATATATATATATAAGTATACATATACAGTACAAAAGTTTGGACTCATCATCTCATTAAATGTGTTGTTTTCATGACCATTTACATTGGTAGATTCTCACTGATGGCATCAAAACTATGAATGAACACATGTGGAGTTATGTAC
>JAUMHQ010000066.1:8704774-8717449 GCA_032361165.1 Enteromius paludinosus
GGTGTAGAACCATCTCAAGGATGATCAGAAGAAATGGACAGCACCTGAGTTAAATATATGAGTGTCACAGCAAAGGGACCATGTGATATTTCAGTTAAGTGTTTTTCTGTCAATATGGTGTGCTGTGTGTACATTAATGAGGAAAATAATGAACTTAAATGATTTTTAGCAAGGGGTTGCAATATAACAAAGAGTGACAAATTTAAGGGGGTCTGAATACTTTCCGTACCGACTGTACATTCAGTAATTAAATATTTATGTGCACGGGAATGAATCTTTTTACTTTCCCTCAAAAAAGGAAGGGATCACAAGCGATGCATTTTCTGATATTAAAATATATTTATTTATAGTATTTATTTACAAGTAGTTCTGGCAAGATGCAATCTACATTTGCTTTTAAAATTTGTCTGAAAGGGAACTTACCCATAGCTCTGTCACCAAAATATCAGTGATGCTGCCGATAACAGACACAAAATCAAAAATATTCCAAGCGTCTCTGAAATAATTCTGCAGAGAAAAAAAAAGGAGACAGACAGTCAAGTGCATTAGAAAGCAGTTTTTCTAATTGGGTTAAAAGGTCTAATTAAATATCAGGACATATGAGTTAATAGTGGGTGATATATTTAAGTGCGACGAGTAATCTGGAAGTGTGTGGATGTGACTAGAGAGACTTACTCGGACACCAAAGGCAATGATTTTCAGAACACACTCCATGAAGAAGAGTGTGGTGAACACTATATTCAGGTTCTTCAGGACTGCATCGTACATCTTAGGGGCCTGATCGTACTGAGAAACGTGCACAAAGAAAATTTAGACCCTAATGGATGCACAAGGACATTACTGATGCAAGGGGAGGAAGAAGCCGCATGTACCTTCATCATAAGGACGATGGTGTTGAGCGCTATGAGAGCCATGATACTGTATTCAAATGGAGGTGACACCACAAATTGCCACATTCGATATTGAAAGCTTTGCTTGTTCTGAGGCATGTGGCGCGTTAGAGGTTTGGCATTTATAGCAAAATCAATACAGGCTCTCTAGAAGACACAGAACAACAGAAAACAGTGAAAGCAGCATCTGACGTATCACGTTGCATGTTTGTTGCTGAGGAAAGAGAACTGAATAGTAAAACTGTGGACTTCCTGTCTGACTTCCTGAATGTGGCTCAAAACGAATACTATGAGAGAGCTGAATCAAATATGCTTTTGATCCAGAAACACAATATGAATTTGAAAAGTCTACAGAACACTGTAATCTATCAAATTATTTTAGAGATATAAACTCTAAAAAGGAGCTAATTAGTATTGTATAAACACAACATATTGACATCAGCATAGTTTTTGGGTGAACTATCCTTTTAATTACATGATACTATTTCTTATTGAACTACTTTTTAGCAATGAATAAATCCGAACACTTGGGATGCACTACAGGATTTATCAGTTGTTGCCTTAAAGTTTGGTGTAAATTAGGCATGTTTGCTGAATAAGTAAACACATTTGTAAATACCTCATTCTTTTCAAGGCTGTAGTCCTCCATCATCTTGTCTCCTTGCTCCTGGAAAGTGATGATGATGAGAGCTACAAAGATGTTTACGAAGAAGAAGGGGAAGACAACGAAGTACACCACGTAAAAGATGGACATTTCCATCCGGTACCCCGGGCTAGGGCCCTGGTCCTCATAAGTGGAGTCCACCGAGTGCTTCAACACTCTGAAAGAGAAGCGCCAAGAAGAGGTAATGACATTAAAGGAGAGATAATAAGCCACTTGTGATTTATGAGCAAGTCAACTCACTGCGGCCATCCCTCTCCGGTGGACACAGTAAAGAGAGTAAGCAGGGCCCAAAGCACGTTGTCGTAGTGGAAATCGTACTTCTTCCACTCCCGCTTCTGTGATTTCACCTCGTTATCGCGCTCGTACACCAAATATTCACCCCTGAAACAAAAACGCATTTTAACAATTCAGGCTTTTTTCTTTAGGATGGGTATGGAGTATCCACGTATTATTGTGGCCCATGCTGCCAACGTTTACATGCAAAATGTACATTTTTGACACAAATCTTTCATCGCAAGTCCACTATACTTACTTGCAGTCACGGAGAAACTCTTTGGATTCGTCGGTGCAGTAGAAGAATCTTCCCTTAAAAAGCTGCACTGCCACCACAGCGAAGATGAACATGAACAGCATGTAGACAATGAGGATGTTCAACACGTTCTTCAGAGAGTTCACTACACAGTCAAACACCGCCTGGGAGAAAGACACATGAGTATAGCAGGCTAACTTGGCTAACAAAACAAGATAACATACTGTAGCTGTGCAGGTGTGTGTGAATTTGACAGTACTTTTAGTTTGGGAAGACGTTTGATGGTCTTGAGTGGACGTAGCACCCTTAGGACCCTCAGAGACTTGATGATATTGAGGTCTTTTCCCTTACTGCTCCCCCTGTGGATTGGAGGCAGGACATTAGCATGCTGCACGGTGAGACTAATAAAAGAGAAATAAGGACTTCTTGAAAGACCTTCTTCAGCACATTTCACTTCTTGACCATTCCTTGGGCTTCCAGTTGCTCTTATCATAGAAGCTAGTTTCAATATCACCATGCAAAAGTTAATATCACAGTATCTATCATGTATTAGGCTTATTTCTGTGGAATTATCATTAAAAAACTTTTCTTTTCTTCAAGCAAGTTTTCAGATTCACAACCATCGCACGCTTTCGGTCAGCTTTGTTACCTTCTGTGGGCATTCCAAAAGCATAACACATTCATGTAAGTATCAAAACTGTCAGGCATTTTCTGGCGCAATGCCCAGCCAAACCTCTTTCTTTCTTTTTTGGGGTTTTTAGCTGTGTTAGAGCAGACAGGGGAATGGAGGTCTGGGATATGAAGGCTGTTTGTGTTAATCGTAGGTAATATGACAATACTGAGGGTTCACTGAGATGCAGAAGGCTAGTGGACATGAGTCCATCTGTATCTTGTCCCCAGAAGAACTTGAAGAAGCTCAAACCAGGAGACAAAGACAAGTTACAAGGACATGTCGTTGCATCCAAACCAATAAGGAAACAAAAGAAAAGAACTGTTGTTGATAAAACTCCTGCCTACAAAGCACAGAAATTATGGCCATTATAAAGAATTTTAAACTGGCCGTTTTGAAGAACTTAATGTTTAGCATCACATTGGACAAAGTCTGTCCACACTGGATGCATCAAGTTGCTTATGCCAAAATATTTACTAATATGGACCAATGAGGAGTAATACAGTATATATACAGTATATATATATATACACACACATACTGTATATAGCCAACGAAAAGTAGACTTTGCATGGGTTAAAGATGAATAAATTATATTTAAAAAAATAAATTAATTAATAAATTAACAAAGGGATAATACTTAGGTTATTTAAGGAAATAACTAATAAATAAGTATTAAATTAATTAATTACTATTTATTTATCCAGCAATAAAACAATGGTGGATATATAAATAATGAGGTTGATAACAGGTTAATAATGTGATTATTAAAATTTATAACTAATAAAATCCATAGTAAAAAATGCAGAAAAAATAAAAAACAATAAACAAATATTGATTTTAATAATGGGGTTATTTAAATACAGAACTAAAAACAGTAAAAATGTAAATATATGTATTTTATTTTAGATAAATGGCTGTAATAATAAATTACAGCCATTTATGATGATTAATATAATAAAATAAATGTGTCCAACAATGAAATCCACAACTGTAGCTTTTAGATTATGGACTAACATCTCGCACCATATGTGTCCAGTGTGGACAGCGTTAGCCATCAAGGACGAATCTTTATTGACCCAAAGATCAGTCCTGTGAATGTGGCAGAGGTATTTTTTTAAGGATTTATTCAGGTCCCAAACACAAACAGAGAACTCTTCAATCAAGCGGCCAAGACAGCTGTCTTTAACTATGAACTTCCAGGCAAGTCTCAGCGGAAGACCGGCCAGCTCATGGCAGATTGATTAAGTCAGAGCATTGGAGAAGGTCCAGGTTACCAATAATCAATTACTCGCTCCCGACTGTGCTCAGAGAGAGTTGTGCAAGTACCGTAAGCAGTGTGCAAAAGTGTGATCTCTTCTGTAACTTGTTCAGTTGTTTAGGTCCACAGATGGACCTGTTAGAGCCAATGTAAGTCACAGCAGAATAAAACAAGCAGTGGAATGGAGAGAAACAGAGCAGATAAGCAAAGAGGAAGGGAGGATGGTCTGGAGGGAAAAAGAAAGAAAGAGAGAGAAGCCATCACGTGAGCGGGACGGTAGCTGTGCGACAATAAGGAGGGGAGACTTTACCGAGAGAGGCTCCTGTTGGTCACCAAGGCGTAGACATAAGAGAGGGTCAGAAACAGACAGCGGAAGGGAGAAAGAGACAGAGAAGAGAGGAATACACACACAGAAAATACAGAAAGAGAGACAGAAAAAGAAACAAGAGAGTGGCTTGGCAGAGGAACAACATCAATATGAGAGACAGACAGACAGAGAAAAAGGACCAAGCAAAAAAACCTCAGCGAATGATTTAAAGAGTTGGAAGCCTCCATGTTCAGTTATTTTGAAGCACAAATCAAACCAACCCAAATTAAAGATGCACTAAGCAGTGCTTTACACCTCTGACAAGTGTCACATTCAGATTATTGCAGGATTGATCAACAGTAGATAAATAAATGCTTGAATTGGTCATAAAAAACTACTGCTTTCGGGGGTTTTGTGTAATGTGCTCCAATAGGTGTCAATATTGAAACTATGATTAATGCATCTTTAAATTGTGTATTTAAAAATGTTATAGGCATATATAATATAACTGACCACTGCTAAGCACCACCAACTTGATTACTCTTTGCCGCTCACATAAGCTTCAGAAAAGAAAAAGATTTTCCTGAGAAACGTTTTACTGAACTGTGCATTATCATCAGTCCACATATGCATCTTTGCATATTGGTTTAAATGGTCTGTAAACTGCTGTTGTGTTACGATTGTTAATGCAGGTTGGCCAGTAATGCTAGGGAGGGCTTAGCAAAGGGTCAGTTAGCATAAATCCAGACAGAATCCATAAAATGTTTTAAAAACTGTTGAGAGGTCTAATATAAATAAGTAGTGTACAAATCTGAGAGAAGATCATAATTATCTGTTTATTTCACAACCGAGCTCATTATCTGAGAAAAGATCAGCACTCACCCCTGTAGTGTTATAGTGAGTACTACAGCATCTGATCTCTCCTCTAGAAAGTCTATTACTGCTCACACACTTGTTTTTAATAAGGATGCAAAAATGTACTGTACATTTCTAGTTGAATATATTTTTAGATGTAATTATTCTTTTTTTTGCAGTGTATATATATATATACATATATATATTTTATAAATTATATTACACACATTATGCTGTTAAATTTATATAATTTATTATATACACAATATTAAATACCCATGTTAAATGTATATAGTTAAAAATATAGTAAATATCAATTAATAAATATTAATATATAATATTACAATATAATAAAATGAAAGTGTGCTGATCTGTTGATTAAATTGAGCTGCTTTATTAATGATTAACTCATGCTCAATTGCTGCACACACACACACACACACACACACACACACACCTGAGTCTGCTGATCTTTTCGTATTGACTCTGACAGAATCATTCTCATACACTAATGCCTGCCAGATATTTGACAGGTCTTTACTCTGGGCCTGTACCCATTCAATAACCGAGGATTCAAACTTGTCACACTTATAGATTAGGACAACCCACTGCAGTAGAGGAGAATCCTCCCTCTGCCATGCCAACTCTAAAAGCAGGGGGAGATTCTCGGCACCTTAGCACACTGTATCAGACACTCGAGCCGGAATGGAGGTGGAATCCATAAATCACTGCAGTGGAGCCAAAATGGCCGCCACACTGCAGTCACCTCAAGGTGGCAGTGTGGGATGGTATTTGTGTCAGTAACTATCAAGCAGAACATACAGTCCTCAACCCAAATCTACAGCGGATATTGGGTTACATGCTTCTCAGGTATTTGTATTGACTTCATTCAAAGAATGAAGGTGGCAAAAGCATAATCATTTGTTGAGTCGTTTTGTTATCGTGAAACTAATACACGAGCAAGCCTTTTCTCCACCTATCCAAGGTATTCTGGGTAATCTGAGATGCTTGTGTGTCATGTGACCATGCCTATACCCAGAATGCATCCATTTAGAAAGCATCAGGCAGTGGAGAGAAGAAAAATTGTTCACCCAAAAATATATTCACCCTCATGTTGTATCAAACCTGCATATTGTTAGCTTTAGGCACGTGTCAAAATAAAGACTTAAAAAATGTACAGGTTTGAAACAATATGGCAGTGAGTTATTAATCACAGGTAATAATGAAAGGGCATAACCTTTCATTTAATGTGTCTGTGAGTGCGAGAGAGAGAATGAGCAGAGATAAACAACAACAAAAGAAGAACAAACCAAAAAAACTGTCAACCTGGAGTCCTCTTTCCTTCTATTCCTTTTTCATTAACATATCCTACTATATCTCTTGTTCTCTCTATCTCTCCACATCTCTTGTGGTCTCTCTTTTTCACTCACTTTGTCAGACTCAACAAATGAAGGCCCAAATGATAAACAGCTTGACAGCTGGAGTCTGTCCAAGACAGCTTAGTGCTGACGGAGGGAGAGGGGAGGAGAGAAAGAGGAGGAAAGGAAAGGTGAAGGGGGTAGGAGAAGAATTCTTTTTAGGAATGAGAACAGGAAGTGACACAGGACAGAAATAGGGTTGATGTGGTGGAGAGGCTTCATTTAGTTTCAGGTCAGGGGATGGGGACGAAAACCGGCCGCTGCGTGTGAAGTGATTTTTAACTCAAAGAAGGGTTTGAACCTATCGGCAACGTGTATGTGACGATACAAGCTGATAGGTTTCACTTCAGGCATTCGGCTAACAAACAGTCACGCATAACAGCATACTACGTGCTTTCTTTTTGCTAATGTTTCAATAAGTACAGAAAAAGGTATGCTGATAGTTTGACTGGTGTAAATAATCATGTCCACCTTCCTCAGTCTTCAAAGTCAGAATATTTTACCAAACAGTGAAGCAAATGACAGTTTAAAGGGGGGATAACATGCACTATTGTGCATTCAGAGTTGTTTACACTGTTCAAAAATTTGTATTGTCAAGCTACGCATGCACTAAGTTTCAAAAAACAATTTGGACATGCAACCGAGTATTTATGTGCCAAAAATCTTACTTCTGGGTTTCAGAGAGGTTTTTTTCAATCGTGGTTATTCATGACGTAGTCAAGGATAAAACTCCTTATTTGTGCATTTCTCTCCTTTATTCGGCAGCACTGCACGGGTGCGTTTTTGGTTGTAAAAGATAACCTTGTTAAGCTTTCCAAAAGAATTCAGCATTACGTGAATAGAGGATGCCCTTGGTTTTTTCAGGTCAGCAACGGAGATTCACAAGTGTGTTTGTTGATGAACGTTTTATAAACAAGGCCCAGTTCAACACTGGATTTGCACATTGTTTGATACCAAAAAACAGAGCGGTCCCAGTTATAAAAGATCCCGGTCATGATTCAGAACAGCAGACGGTAAGAGAAACGGCATCATGTCTGTTTTGTTGGCAATTGCTGCAAGTGCTGGTCACTCCATAGCTCCGCCCACACAGCATGCGTCCAGGAGCTCCGCTTTTTTCAGAGAGAATCATAAAGCTCTATCCTTCTTTTAGAAATATGATAAAACTAAACTTTTTAGAGATGCAGTACTATTCTATAGGCACTCAAGATTAACATGAGATTTGGTGTGTTATGCCCCCTTTAAGACAAGGTTATTGGTTAGATAGAAAAGCATTACCAAAGTTAAAATGTAGCACATCATAATAATAATCATAGTAGCAATAATAATATATTACATTCAGTTATTTGCATATGGATTGGCTTTAAGATTAAGCCTTTAAGGCGAGCTAAAGAAATTGCATAATGCATACACAAAATCAAAACTTTTAACAGGATATTTATTTACCTATATCTATTTCTCATTTTTTTTAAATAATGCCACTAAATAATAACATCAGAGTATGTAATCCCTATTTATAAGTGAGCAGACACTTGTCTTGTATACACATACATGTAATACAGGCCTATGGGACTGAGGAGGATGTACTAGATCATGCATGCAGGCCTAAACAAGAGTAAAAATCATTCCACGCTCAGAGCCCCATTAGTGGTGTTTACTCTTTCTTTCTCAGTGACTAGCCGATCTTCCTGCTCTAGGAAGCTTTATTCTTCAACCAGTCTTTTTATATCCCCAGCTGCTCCTCCCCCAGGCCATGCAAAGGAAAGAAACCAGAGTACCTGTGGCAGGACTGGCTCTCGCTGATCCAGACATGGAAACCGCCTGGGCACTAAAGGGCTACAGGTGCCTGGAGACCCCTCACCCCCACAGGGCCCCAAAGGGCTCAAAACTACCCTTTTCAGCAGAGGGAAAGTGTGAGGGGACAGGTTTATGGTGAAGATTTGCTTGGTGGAGTAATGACAGATGAAAAAGAACCCTAACACATTAAATATTTTGCTTGTATAACCACTTTTGGTTAGTATTTTTAATTAACTAAAACAAAACTAACATTCCACTAAATAAATACATGTATTAGTAAAAGTTTTTTTGCTTCATATTTTGTGTAAAATGAAAATGAATTTGATTTGTTAGTAAAAGTCGATTTTAGATTCTCTAAATTCTCCCGAATTTCCTTTGGAGAAATAATAATACAGAAATAAGAAAATTGCTCAAATGTAAAATTAATGTGCAATAAAATATATGTTGTACATATAAAGTATTTGTTATAGCTCAAATAATTAGGCCTTGGAGGAATTTGATGACAATTGAACATGTTTAAGGGTGCTTTCACATCTGTGGTTCGGTTCATTTGGTCCGGACCAAGGGCAACAAATGATACATTGTAACATTTTTCTGCCGTTTTGGGTCCTTTTCACGCCACACTGATTGCTCTGGTCTGAACCAGTTGAAACGAACCAAAATGCAGTCATGTGACAACATCTACATCACTCGTTGGCCAGATGTGCCATTAAACGTATTTCGCAAACTGCTTTTTAATTGGTCAGAATTAACGTGCGGGAAAATTCCAATGGAACTCCCAGAAGTAAACAAAGCGAGGAGACAACAAGCCAGTAGACAGCAATCCGCTATTTAGTATACATTTCGAGAAAGAAACGCGGATGCGGCTGAAAAACAATGTTTTAATGCACTGGAAACGGCGAAGGCGCATCGCAAGTCACTTCAGAAGTAGGCATGAATTCATTTTGTCCACGAGCTGCCATGGGGCTATGTTGCTAAAGCACTAACTGTCAACAAATACGTCTCCTCATCCCATAATGCACAGCGCTGCTGACTTCGGCAGCTGGATTAGTCCAAAAAGGCGCAGTACTTTTTGCAGTTGTGTTTGTTGGAGTTCGGATCATGTTCTCACCACAAACTAACCGCTCCAGTGTTCGTTTGAAAGCGTACTGAGACTACCTCTTCAAGGAGGTCTGGGTTGGCTTTTTTGGTCCGCTTTTGGTGCGCACTCGGGTGCGATTGTTACATACCTGCCCAAACGAACCGCACCAAGTAGGAAAACGAACTCTAGTGCGATTCAACCGAACTAAATGAGGCAGGTGTGAAAGCACCCTAAGATGATACTGAAATCTCAAACTGTGGAATCTTGTGAAAACTGAGCACAGCTTGGGAAAATGTTAAGATCTCTTTAGAAAATGATGATTATGAGATTATCATAAATCTAAGATCTGTGCAGCATTCTCCATATCTGCCTAAGATTCTATTTATGCTTTTCTCAGTTTTATTGCTTCAGAAAAATAATAATTTAATTTCAAAGTTCATTTATTGATGGAAATCATGGTTAAAGAATGAAAGGAAAGGTGCTCTGACAAACCGTTTAGCACAAAGAAGGACTGAGTATGAGATAAGATGAATGATGAAAGTCAGGCAGAAGTTTGTGTGCATCTGAATGCAGGAGTTGGATGGGAAAGAAACAAAGGGGTTATCAAAAAGAAAGCTGGGGGAGCTGATCGGGCAGAGAGAGAATAGAAACAGACAGGCTGGTCCTGACAGAAAGTTTGATCTGTGTGTTTGTGTGAGTGTGTGCAAAGAGGGAAAGGCCTTCATCTTTGTGCCTGATTGAGTGAGACAGAATGCAAAGTGACAAAAAATAGAGATAGAGAGTCTAGAAGAAGGGCAAAGAGTGCTGACAGGAGAAGAAAAGAGGAAGAGACCAAGAGAGAAAGGGTAGGAGAGTACTGGCGAGGCTCCAGGGTGGCAGTGAGGCAACAAAGTTGCAGAAGACATGATAAGGGGCAGCAGGCAGCACTTTAGGGGCAGGAAATGGTGGGATAAAGGGCACTTACGTGAAGGCAAAGGCTACCAGGGCACCACTAACCACTACAAAGTCCAGAAAGTTCCACAGGTCACGAAAATATGAGCCCTCGTGCAAAACCAAGCCTAACACCACCATCTGAAACACAGAGCAGAGGATCAAAGAAAAAAAAAAGAAAATGATAGGCTAAAACGCACCTATACAAGTCACTGCCGGCACACTTTACCTTAATGAGCATCTCAAAGGCAAACACAACAGTGAAGACGTAGTCAAAGTAACGCAATACCTGGAAAACAGGAAGAAAATACATTATGCCTTAAAAAGTTGGTTTCTAGAAAAGTTGGTTAGGACACAAAACATTGAGAACAGTCGTCTTACGTTGTTTTGAGGTGATTCCGGCCACACCGGATCTTCCGCAGCTAAAGCAATGCTGCTCATTGCGATGACTGACAGAATACACATCTCGAAATAACGTAGCGTCAGGATGTAATGACAACATCTTCGGAACCTGAAAACTCACATTGGTTAAGATAAATACATTTACTTTGCACACATGCACTTATACAGATGAACGCACACTTACGGGTTGGTAGTGGATAGGATGAAACATGAACTGAATGGTGGAATGGGTTTGGGGCCATCTTCATCACCACCATTGTCTTCCTCCTCCTCTTTCTTTTCTACTTCTTTACCGGGCTCTGTGTTGGCATTCTTGTTCACTGCAGATTAAAGGGAACGTATGAAGAAGAAAGCAAGCGTAATCAAATATCAAACAGTACATTTGCTTTTTACAGTCAAGCATGCACGAATGCATCGTAACACAAAAGTGTACTGTAGTTATTATATGCATTTTTCGGTTGAATAATGCTTATTAAAGCTACTAGTATTTTCTTTAATCACACATGCACATATTCGTCCCTCACCTTGCAATTTGGCGTTAAATGAGGGGTAAATCGGAGGCATATCTATGGCAGTGTGGTCAAGTTTGCTGGGGGTTTTGGAGGAGTCAGTCAGAATGAGACTGCTGTCATGGAAATCTGGGCCACGTAGGTTCAGCAGGTTATTGGCCTGCTCTGGGTCACAGTAGGGGTCATAAAAGTCAGGGTCAGGGTCGTGGATGGCCATCTTGCTGCTATTTCGCAGATTGTCCAGATCCTCGCTGTACTGGCTCTCTGCATGAGGAAGACCTGGCTGAATTGGACGAGCCGTTGATAAACTACCCTCTCTACAAAAAAAAAAAAGGGAGAGGTAAGAGGTTAATAGCTGAAACAGTTACAGTAAGATGTATCTAGCCACAATTTTTTAGCAAAATGCTTTTATTGTTTTTATCAATACTGTGAATTACAGTAGTATTAGTGAAGTAGCATATTAGTTTTTATTTCAGTTTGTAATACATGATATATTAGTACATCAGTGAAAACACGCTAGCTTAGCTTATGTTATTTTATTTCCGTTAATGTTTTAGTTTTAGCTAATGATAATAGCCCTGAGAATGTTTGGATCAGGAACTTAACGCAGCAATACTAAATGTAAAAAAAATTGGTCAATTAATTTAGATGAATCATGTAAATCTAATTCACCTATAAACCTGAGTTCCTGTGCAGGGTTGATGAAACACAGAACACTCACTTTCTAGCTCGATGCTGTCGATTCCGTTCTCTATCCCTCCTTCCATCTCCATCCCCATGGTTTCCATGGCGATGCCTCCTCTGCCTCTTCTCGTGGCCCTCCTCGCCTTCTCCTTCTGTCTCCCCTCTGCTGTGGTGTTCTCTGTGTCTTCTCCCTCCATCTTCATCCCTCCTTCTGTGCTGGTGGTGTCGGGGTCGTCTGTGCTCCCCTGCGCCCTCCACGTCCTCGCCTCCTCTCTGGGCACAATCACAGCCTGTCTCCCCCAGCTCAGGGTGGTGTAGGGACTGATGGCTTGAGTGGTGGTGATGGTGGTGATGATGATGACTGTGATGGTGGTGGTATCGGGACTGGTGCTGCAGGTATTCTTCACCCCGCTGCTGGTTTAGCTCCTGGGGGTTTGGTTCGCCCGGTCGGGGCTTGTTGGTGTTGTTGTTTCGGTTCTCCTGAGGATTAACTACGAGTGGGCGGTCCAGGTGGGTCTTCATGTCAGGACGGTTGTGGTAGTTCATCTAAAAATAGAATACTCTCTTAGTACGTTACAAAAGCTGCTTTTTGTAAACTGTATATATATTAGGGCTGTCAAATGATTAAAATTTTTTATCAAATTAATCAGGATTTTCAGTGGATTAATCATGATTAATCAC
>JAUMHQ010000066.1:8724157-8737445 GCA_032361165.1 Enteromius paludinosus
ACTGCAGTGGAAATGCAAACCGAGCCGTGCCGTGCCCTAATGAGCCGTGCCGAGCCGAGTCGTACCAAGCAGGGGAAAAGCGCCATTATAAACCCCAAAACAATATACCAAAATATCTAACAGCAGACACTTTATACTGCTGTCACAATATATACCTTCAAACTGCCCAGCCCTATAGATAGATAGATAGATAGATAGATAGATAGATAGATAGATAGATAGATAGATAGAAACAGACAGAATTATAGGGAGATCTTACCCTGAGAGGACACCCAATACCAGATTTAGCATGAAGAATGATCCAATGATGATGAGGGGAACATAGTACATCCAGTTCCAGGCACTCCCTAAAGCATCATTGCTCTGTAATACACCCATGTTTATTCAAAATTATTATTTTTTAAATCAAAGTCCATTTAAAAAAAACAGAATCATACTTTAATCATGGCCTTACATAATACAGCATGTCAGTCCAACCCTCCATGGTGATGCACTGGAAAACAGTGAGCACGGCAAAAAGGACGTTGTCGAACTGTGTGATGCCATAGTTTGGCCCAAGCCAGTATTCAGTACACGCTGCGCCCTTCTCACACTGTCGAGCGGGTAACTCTTCACCACAGGGCTGCTCATCAACCATCTCGCCTGGATAATGTAAATACACAGGGTTTGTTAAAAGGCATACAGATCAACTCTGTTTTCGTTCATCATTTGAGACAAGCTCACCTGTGACATTGTCGAAACAGGTTTGGTGGAATTTGCCCATGTAGAACTCCAGGCCAATGATGGCAAACATAAGGATGGCCACGAATAAGAGCACACCGATTTGCAGCAGTGGAATCATAGCCTTCATAATAGACTTTAGCACCACCTGCAGGCCTGAAGAGTAATGGCACTATTACATACTGTGCAAAGAACTCTGATAGCATTGACTCGGACAGAGAGAACACTTACTTGGAATTCCTGACACCAATTTTAGCGGCCGTAACACTCTGACTGCTCGCAATGTCCGCAGGTCTAATTCTGACCCCACAGAGGACAGGATACTGGAGGAAAAACAGATAGAAGGGAGGCAGTTTTATTATGTGCCATTAAAGCCATTCATACAATTCCATTTGTATAAAGCCATTTGTGTATCAGCATTTGTTCCCCAAATTAGAACATCTCCACATGTCCCGTGAAAGGTACAGTTATGGTGTCATTTATCCACAACAAAGTACAGTCACAAGCAGACACATTATTCTAAGAAGAGGTCAATCGAGGGTAAATAATTGATCAGACACTGCTCTGTTCTCACATCACACACTGGTCTGATCAACTGATCTTTAAATGTGAGTGTGTGTGTGTGTGTATGCTTTATTTGTTCAGGGTGCTGATCTTCTGATTTATTAAAATGTATGTAAATATTTCATTAAAACTGAAAAGATACACACACACATCCTTTTATAATTAAAAAACAAAAATTACATTAGAATTAGTTTAGAATTAGAATATATATATATATATATATATATTAGGGGTGTAACGGTTCACAAAAATCATGGTTGGGTTCGATACGACAGTGGTGTCACGGTTCGGTATGTTTTCGATACAGCAAAAATAAAATAAAATAAAATTTTGCACATTATATTTATTAAAACTAACATAAAAGTATGATCTTGTTTTTTCCCCCCTTTTCTTCTACTTTGAACAACAACGAAGCTATACTTCACATATCTTCTGAGGTTTCTTCTTAGCAGCAAATAAAACAAAACCTCCTTAATAACCAAAACCAAATGCTCCTTATAAAAAATGAAATGTAATATTGTAGTAGTTATAAACTAATAGAAAAATAACTTTTTTTTTTTTTTTAAATGGAACTCAGCTAAAGAAGGCCACAATCTTTCTGTTCTTTGCTAGGAGGGCTCAATAACACCTAGCATTTTCTTAAATCCCTCATAAAATTCCGCGGCCATAAATGAACTTCCTGTTCCCGATCGATTGTTCTTCCCTGTTCGAATCTGTTGGAAATGCCTGCCTGAATGCCGCGGGGATAGTTTGTAATGTGGGTGTTTCTAGTTCGTGTGTTTGGGGGTGTGAGGGGCAGACAGCACGTAGCCTTTCCCGTCATTTGTGCTGCCTTGTTGAGCGTAGCACTGAAACATTATATTTTACACACTTTATTCTATTTTTTTTCTGAATCGTTCGGTTTGAAAATACGTACTGAAGAAAAAGCCTCGTACCGAACGGTTCAATACAAATACGCGTATCGTTACACCCATATATATATATATATATATATATTAGTGCTGTCAATCAATGAAATAAATTAACTAATTAATTGCATATTTTACTGAAATTAATCGCGATTAATTCCAACTAACAGTGACATTTTTAAATATACTTTTATATTGCAATACATCCACATTCAAACATTAAATTAATGTACAAACAACATAAAGACAAAAATACATTTTTTAGTATTTGTATAATAGCATCTTTTTTTGTGACTCAGCATTACACTGATGTCTCTGGAATAGTTTTTTTCCACTAGTAGCTATTTAACCATTAAATAGCCATTCAACATTACAAAGCTATCTCATAAAACCATTTAATCAAACAATCTTCACATAAAACCATTATAATACTGATACTGATACCCCCCGCCTTCCCAAAAATATTTTTTAAACATTGACTATAGTCTTCAACATTACAGTATACTGTAATCGAGAGCTAACAATTTTAACATTTGGACTTACGCTGCTGAATGTGACGCAGTTCTGCCACAAATCTTGTTTACTCTTTTTACCTTTTCTGACCCACTTCAGGTCAGGCGTGTCAGATGAGTTGGCTGCTCCAGAACATTTCTAAGACATGTTCTTAAATATGGCGCATATAAAATATATTACATGCTTGCACAGTTTTAAGGCAGCTTTAATAGTCTTTTTGGAAGCTTCATGACTTAACTGACCATGATGTTGCATGTACGTAGCTTATTTCGCGCTTTGAAATGGAAGGATACAACCTACAGCGTGCTCTGGTATCTTTGTGCATGTATTTGAAGAGTGCATGCTGCAAGGACAGTACCGTTTGCTTGGCACTGAAGTGAGGTGGAACGCGCGTCTGAAATGTCTCCCATTTGATGTGGTAGTAAAGATGTTCTGCGACAGAATAAATGCACTTCTTCTCAAGAGAAAAAGCGACAGAAGCAGCAGTTGTGAGTGGGGTGACCAATCCTTGTCACGCCCCTGCGTCAAATCGCTAATTTTGACACCACTAATATATATATATACACACTCAAAATTTTTTTATCTGTAGTTAAAAAATAAATGAATAGAGATAACACTGAATTCAGTATTAAGCCGTTTGTCTTAATCTTTTGCCATTACTTTTTCACTACCTTCTGCAGTTGTCTGCATATGCAGCGATGCCAATGTTGCTAAGAGCTCATTCATTAGTGGTTATGATATAGAGCGCCAGCCAATGGCTCAGTCAATAGGCCTTTAACTGCTCTGCCATCACATGCAGCAAACACCTAACGTAGGCTAAAAGAAAAGAGAAAGAATGGATGGACATGTGCGAGACTGGACCGAAAGCAGCAAACTCATCTCCTAATTTTTTTATTAATGTCTTCTGCTTTTTCAGCCCTTCCTCTTAAGCCGTTCAATTGGCAAGAACATAGTGACTAATTCGATCAATGCTCAGAATCATATTAGTTATTTTGAGATGTCATATGGTGCTGTAATGTTTTGAAGATGAGAATGAGGAGGCGCCAACCCTCTATAATAAGCCTATAGAATCTGTCTGGAATATTCACAACCAGCCTAAATGGAAAACCTAATCACAGAACAGCAGGCCGATCCCTCTTTGACCAAACTCAGCTTAGATACTGTATTTGGTAATTCATTTACATATATCTACAGTCTCACATAACAAATAACACCTATTTATGACCCATCTTGCATGATCAATAAGCCCAAGACTGATGAAAATATACATTCGACACTTAAAGAACTGATTTGAGATCAGGACTAAAGTGCTTTGGCTGCTGATACAATATCGGTTTACACTTTATTTCGTGGAACAGTGGAAACTTATATGCGGGAAGGAAAAAACTGCCTCCAGGTCAGGCAGTGAAGAACACTTTATGTACAGTAAGTGCAGTGAGGATAACAGAGCACCGCTGACTGCGCTGATATCCTACTACACACTAAAAGGCCTGCGGTAAATTTGATGGAAGAGTGGACTGACGTTTGTGTGTGTGTGAGAGAGAGAGAGGGAAATGGAGGGAGTGTGTGCAAGTTTGAGACAGATGGAAATGTTAAGAGACAGGGAGAGTGTGTATATATTTGTGAAAGTTTGAAGACACGCTGCAGACTCTGCGCTCAGGTTAGAAAAGAAGTGCAGGCCTGTCCACATCTATTTGGCTCATAAGAAATCTTTGAACTGACAAATAAAGTACCTTTTGTAGGAAACAGGATGCTGTTGCATTAACACTAACTAGCCAATACTGAAAGAGGTGAAATATATGATTGATAAATTAACTTGAAATCATTTATTTTTTTCTGAAAAACATACAGTATGTGAGTACGAGTGGTGCTATGCCCATGACTGTCTATAGATGCAGCAGGACAGTATTTAGAACACTGCTATTCATTTGTTAGGTACACTTACAGGTCCAAGACCAAATAGTATACTCCCAGTGATATACAAGGCAGATAACTGTAAGCGGCAACTTTAAGTAACTTCAAACTGTTGCTCTGAATGACAACATTTCATGCTAATGCTACTAAGCACTAAGAATGTAACATAATAAGAGAAGCATTCGTGTTCAATTTAATATCACTGAGAAACTATTATAGACATTATTAATTTAAATAATTCATTTTTATTTATGTTGAAATCGTTTTTTTTATGTCTATATTTTATTTTTATTTTTTTAAGTTAAACTAAATAAAAATCACAAATTTGAAATGGTGCGTTGGCAACTAGCTGAAATAATTAATTTCTAGATGACATTTACTTTAGTACAAAAACATCTTGGTACGAATTTAGTATAAATTAACACATTAGTTTATTTTTTTTTTTTTGGAAGTCTTTTGCCTCTTCTTACTCTATTTGAATATGCTCATCAAATTAGGTGAAAAAAAGAAATAAAGAAAGTAATTATTAAAATATTAGACTAATTTAACTAACACGTATTTACATTTAATTATTTGGGACAACTACATGTTTTTACATTATACCTATTTTAAGAATTCCTGCATTTAATTACATCTGTAATTAATTACTGGAATTATATATAAAATTACACTGTTGATCATTTACACCTATGCCTACCCTTAAACCTACAGTACCCATTCCACCAAACCTTACCCATATCTCTCCTCACTAGCAGCAAAAGTGAACAGAATACAATATGAACAAGATAGGTACACTGCAGGCCTTTTTTGATGGCCAAGGTGTGAGTAAATGGTCAGAAATGCTTTTATTCAGCAAGTGAACCAATCTTTTAAAGTGTACCAATCACTGAGAAATGTCAACAAAATGGTAAAAATGTTTACATTAAAAGCAGTATTATACCATTAACTGTATTTAAAAGAAAAAATAAATAAATACTGGCTTCATACCCAGATTTATTCGAAAATTTTTGTCAAATAACTAAGAAAAGTTCCCATTTGTGATCCAGACACACTCTGAACTTAAATAAGTCTCTGTGTTTCTCACAGTGTTTGGTGAGGTAGTCACTGCCCTCTCTCTCAGCACCAGCAGGAGAATCCTGTGAAGGGAATAAAGTGTGATTTGGGAAACTCTGGAGAGGACAGACTGAAAGACACACAGTTAGCCCTGAGAATGCAGAGAAGTAAAGGGAAAGAGAAAGCACCTCAGCCCTGGGGAGTGGACGATGACAGGGTGAGATAGAGGGATTCACAGGAGCGACAAGGCCTCCGTCTGCTGGGGAAAACCTGACAATCAATCTGAGCACACACACTGATGTAAGGGCTTTCTCTTTTCTCCTTTTCTCCCTACACCGGTCGCTCCTTCTCTCTTCTATTGCGTCATTAGGTCTGGAGTTTGTAACGTCACACATGCCAAAAAAATCCTTGTGATAATCCAAATATGTAAAATGACTGTGAGGTATTGGGAGAAAGGGTGTGGCTACATCTGGTAGATGTTATCTGCAGTTTACACACATATATGTATGTTTATGATTATACTGTTAGATACATGTTATGTTCATACGTTTACATGTTTAAAATTTTTTTCTAAGAATAGATTCCGTCTCGCTCATTTTCTTAAAAAGAAAAAAATTAGGATGACGATCGTGGAAGCCTCTCTCCAACATCACGCCACCAGGTCTCTCCCCATTCAAGGCATCACCATAGCAACCGGCGATTCCTCTTTTACCAGCCTCCTCTCATTCATAACCGTTGCTGTGGCAACGGGCCCTCTGTCATTGATGGAATCTCGTTATTGCCACTGCAACTGGGCCAGGAGTGACAGATAAAGGGTCCCCTTTTGATTGATCTCCATTTCTTTTCAAACGGTGAGGAATCTCTGACTGACCACAGTGTCGCATTTACACGCAGTTTATGTTTTTGCCTCATTAGCGTGTCCTCTACATGTTGCTTATGTTGTCGGTGCACGACATCAACCCGCTTCCGTGATAAAACAGCACAGGAATCCTCCAGCTTTTTGTCGAAGCTGAATCTAGGTCATCCTGATACGCAGCCCAACTCTACATTATTCAATGCTGTACACTCAGGCCCGTGCATTTGGGAATACAGTGCATTTGTGCAGTATGTGAGGGTGTTTGTTCGGGAAGTGTGACAGCGATCTGGCATCACAAATCTTGTTTCTTGAACCAGAATTTGTAAAAAGAGGCCTCTTGTTTGCATCAAAGTGCTAGAATAGGTTACTACTATGTTAAATTATCATATCAGGCTTCTGCATGATCGTTTGATTTGATCTGTAGCAAAGCTACAGACTGCTGAAAGGGCTTGTTGGCAACTCTGGGAAGAAGATTTTACATCATTAGTTAATATCTATAATACATTTCTCCTTGACTTAGCTTTCTTTTCTAGTCTTTCCCTGGTGAAAAATAAACAAACATAATTTGTAATACATTAATTTCATGTTAAGTATACTAGACATTTACATGTTCTTAATAGGAATACTCTGCAGTTGTACTAGTATTATACTAAAGAGGTATACTTAAGAGTCTGCTAAATTAGAATGACTAATTTTGTGCTTAATGCACTTTAATTGCTTGGAAGTAATGATGAAGTACAACTAAAGACATGCTGAAGTGTATTTGATTGTGCTGAAGTGGAACTATTGCGAGTATACTTCATATACACTATAAATATCTTGCATTTAAAAAACAAAAATCATTAAAACACAATTTAGGCTTTGTATAAAGAATTGTGCATCAAGCACAAGTAGTAAAGTGAATCTTATCAGTCTTAAGCGATATGTCTGTAAATATGTTAATAGATTTAAACTATACTCAATTATTGTTATTATTTATTAAATATATGACTTTTTTTAGGGTAGTCACTGCTCATATTTGTGACCCTGGAGCACAAAAACACTACTACTGTATATTTAATATATATTTAAGGCAAGGTATTTACAAAATATCTTCATGCAACATGATTTTGGCTTAAAGGGAAAATGAATCATTTTGTCTCATACAGTATTGTTGGCTATTGCAACAAATATACCCATGCTACTTATGATCTGTTTTGTGATCTAGGGTCACATGTAAGGTTATAGATTTAATTTAGCCTTTAACTTAAGGTACTGCAGGCTGGGGTGTAATATGACCTGCACTTTTTGAGACATAAATAAAATCCAAATCATGAGGCTTACTGAGGTAAACTGTGTTGTCAGCTACGGAATTAAAAATGAGCTGTGTTAACTTCATTCAACTTCCAGTTAGATGCAAAGTGGGTGACAAAACTCCCCAAAAATGTAATATGTGAGGGTATAAAAATGCCCTACATGTAATAACGATAATTATTCTAAAGAAAAATGATTATTGAGCCTCAATTCAGCATATTAAAATGATTCCTAAAGGATCATGTGCAACTGAAGAATGAAGTAATTGCTGCATATTCAGAAATTTCAAGCTATTATAAAAAAAACATTATTTGCAACTGTACAATTATTTTAAAATATTTATATATAATATATTTTATATATAAATATTTATGCATTTTAAGACAAAATGCTTTTAAAGCATGACATTTTTTTTCAATGGTAGAGTATTTCATAATATCCCATACACTAATATCTGCATATTTTAAGTATAACGTTCTTTAAAATAAATTCTCAAGCTTTTATTTGTTTGCTCATGCTTTTCTTTACACAGCTGATGGTCACTCCCACTCCTTCCTCTCATCCTCTCTGTTGCTACCGAGCACCTGCGTTACCCCTTGCATCTTCACGTTTCCCCACCTCTCCCTTGGCTCTCTTTTTTTCCCCACAAATGCTTTTTTCCTATTAGTCCCACTTGCACTGTTACATTTGTGATGAAAGAAAAATGAGAGTGAGGGAAACATGGAAAACCTCTTCCACCTTTTACTACTGCATAACATACTGATGCAGTCTTTCGCTATCACACACACAGTCCATTACTGTGAGCCTTGCGGCCTAATCCACCTCTTTCTCTCTCTCATTTTCTGTTGTCGTTCTTCCCACTAGTCCTCACATGGAAACCAGCATATGTATGGCCTTTTCAAAGACAAGAGAAGGAGCAACTTCAAAAGCACACACATGCAGAAGGTGCATGTTAACGTGTGTAACATGATGTGTGTGATGAGAAAGAGAAAGAAAGATAGAGGGAGGTTTTCTACCTGTGTGAATATTGTACCTCTGCCATCACTTCCATTATCATTATTGCTCTGCAGTCATTTAGAGAAAGACATCCTTCCCTTCACCTCCATACAGACACTAACCACACACACACACACACAAACTGAAACACACTTACTCTAACATCAACACACTCCACAAAAAACACTTCACTTAAAGTGCATCTATTCCTGAAACGCGCTTTTAACCTGGTGTCCGGTCGACGCAATGGTTCCTTTAACACAGACATCATTTCCTGGACACATTCTCAAAAAAGATTGTATACCCATGTAGATACAAGAAGACAAGATTACACTGCTATTTTAAGACTTTTTGGAACTCTAAGAGATATTATTGAAAGGATGATGCAGGGAAGCAGAAGATGAGTGTAAGAGGCAAGCCAGATTCTAACTCATGCTGTATGAAAGAAAAAAAGACCCCAATAATCTGCCAAGATACCTACAAATATTTAGTCTTACAAACATTTAATTAAATGTATATATATAGTTGAAAAATAAGAGGCAGTCAGCCAGAAAGGAAAGTTGTTTCAGAGGCAGGGCAAGTTATTACTTTCTAATTTAAGATTATTACAGTAATTTTAAGCATATAATTAAGCATAAGGCTTAACATAATGCACTTTAAAGGGTTTCTGAGTTAATACATTAAAAAAATTGAGACATTGTGCACTAGTTTAAACATAATCCAGACTGTAGCATGCATGAACTACAAACTCTATATGTAAATGCCGTTTTTTATCCTTATAATGCTGTTTCATTTCATTTCAGCCCAATGTAATCCACTCATATTGGTCTACAGTATATTTAATGTTTCTCACTTCCGTAACATCAAAATAAGTGACTACATGTGAGTGTTTGGACAGAGGGAGACCAAAGACCAAAGAAAGTAAAAGATAAGCAGAGATAGTGGTGTCTTCTCTGGCCTTCCACGATTCTCTCTTATTACATAACATCGCTATGGAAACAGCTGCGCATGGCAGCGCAAAGGTGTGTCCAGAAACTGAGAAATCTTCTACAGACTAAACCATGGTGTTATTCTCTTGGTCTTGCTCACTCTCTCACTCCTTTCCTCTCTGTCTCTCTTTGCTGTGTGTGCCAGTAGTGAAGTCACAGATTGGCACAGAGCAGGCAGCCAATAGCCAGCGCAGTCACGACTCAGGAATCTGCCAAGTAAGAGCTGTACATTGGCAACACGTGCACAAGCAGTGGCAGTGATAATACAGAGTGTGATAGAGGACTAATAACAGTACTGGTTCAAAATAGAAGTGGTGCAAAAAAAAAAAAGAGAAAGAGAAAGAAAGACAGATATGTAGTATACAGTATAAGTAGTTCTTCATGGAGTAGAATTAAAAAGAAATCAATTGAACAAAACAAAACCCGCTGCATATAATGATAATTTAATCATATAATGATAACAATTACACACAAACACATGTTGGTTTTTGTGATTTATTAGTACTCTCCATAGGCGCAATGGTGTTTGCACTGTACAGACTGTATGTGGTATTGTCCTACACTGACCCTACACCTAAACCTGCCCCTTACAGGAAACTACACTCACTTTTAGATTCTCAAAAAAACACCATTTAGTATGTTTTTTAAGCCTTTTGAATTACAGGGACATGTCCTCATAAATCACCTTCATATTGTAATACCTATGTCATACCCATGTCATTATACAAATGTGTGTCCTCATAAACCACATAAACCCGCACACACACAGTATTATTAACATCATTATAATATGATTTACAAATGTTTGAATATATCAATTAAACTAAATACATGACTAAATAAGTAAATTCATTCATTCAGTTATTTATTTATTTAAATAATTATTCATTTATTTATTTTTTCATTATTTAGGCCAACAACCACAATCCTGAAAACACGAAAATCCAGAAATAAAAAAAAAAATAATAAAAAAAAAATGATTGATTTAAAATGCATGTATGTATTTAATTATTTACTTATGTATTTAACTATTTTTTATTGTTATATTTTACAATCTACTTAATGATTTAATTTTGTGTAATTTGGCCTGCCATATCTATAGACTGCTATATATGGATACACACACAAGCACACACAGCAATATTAACACTGCAAAAAATTTACACAATGATAATTCAAAATAAGTACTGATGATGCAGAATTAAAGCAAAAAGTATTAAAATGGAAAAAAAAAAGAATTAATACAATATATTATGGATATATCAAATAAAATATAGATGTATGTGCATTAGGTATAGACAAAAAAAAAATAAAGAAAGAAAATGCTGGAGGGAAAAAAGGCAAGCTCATGTCTTTATTTGTCAACTGCTCAAATGCAGATTCAACATGAGCTCTTTCAGACTATCCGCTGTGACCAGTGACCGCTCTGTGACCAGCAGCAAACTGCTCAGAGGTCATGAGAGTCTGTCACTCTGCTGTCAAGCTTCATTGATGTCTTGATGTAAAATCTGTGAGGTGAAACTAAAATGTAGAACTAGAGCTTTGGAGCTGATGGAAAGGCACTCAGGGGAGAACTACAACCACAGCCCTTGTGAGAACCAGCATCTGTGTTCAACTAACACTAAAGAGAAATTCAGACTCTGAAAAAACTGATGACCACTGATAAACGCTCAAGCATGCGAGAAAAATAACAATAAAATGAAAATCAGTGTCCAATAACCTATATACCTACTAATTCTAATAGTAGTTCTACGTTCTATTCAAACACAAAGCAGCTCCCTGATTTCATTTCTCAGAATTCAAAAGGCTGAAACTATCTAACACTAGCATAGTGGCAAGTTTTTTGTTATTTCATTCACAATAGAACATAAAGAACATATTGAATGTTTAAATAGACAAATTGTACACTTTTATCTACTAAATGAGCTAATTTAAAAATATGACTTCTGCTACAGGTCTCATAAAAGTTGGCAGAGGGGCAACAAAGGGCCGGAAAAGCAAGACATTTTGAAAAGATTCAGCAGGGAGAACATCTAGCAGATAATTAAGTTAATTAACATCAGGTCTTGAGCAACATTAGCTATAAAAGGAATGTCTTAGAGTCTCTCAGAATAAAGACAGGCAGAGGCTTATCATCATCATTATCATCATCATCAAAAGATTCAGAGAAACTGGAGAAGTCTTTGTGTGTAAGGGACAAGGACGAAGACCTTTGTAGGACGCCCGTGGTCTTCAACCCTCAGACAACACTGTATCACCCATCTGCATGATTCTGTCATTGACATAACTAAATTGTCCTAGGAATAGTCCCAGAAACCACTATTGATAAACACAGTGGAAAAGATTTCTACAGTCAAACGAGTCCAAATTTGAAATTCTTGTTGTAAAACATGGACGCCTTGAGACCTCCCAGCGTGTTATGAGCATTCAGTTCAAAAGCCAGCATCTCTGATGGTATCTGGGTGCATAAGTGCATACGGTATGGGCAGCTTGCATGTTTTGGAAGGCACTATGAATGTTAAAAAAGTATATAAAGGTTTTAGAGCAACATATGCTCCCCTCCAGATGAGGTCTATTTAAGAGAAGGCCTCGTGTATTTCAGCATGACAATGCAAAACCACATGCTGCAGCTATTACAACAGCATGGCTCTGTATTAGAAGGCCTCATTTACACTGCTGGTCTTGATGCCTAATTCTGATTTGCTGCCTATATCCGATTTTTTTGGTTGTTCGTTAACACGTTCTTTTTCCATTGTGACCCATATGTGATTCATGTGTTTACACTTACCATACGATCTGAAGCATCGCACATCATTTAACGCCTCCACACATGCTTCTTCTTGAGAATAATAGCGGACGTGACCAGTGTTGATCGAATGTGTTTCCCTCCTGTTCTTTTATTTATAATTACTATATTAATAATCACAATATCGCTATTTTTTATTTTATCTGTAGGCTACTATTATAAATAAGAACAGATCACAAAAAAAAAATAATTGAAAAATAGTTGTGTTGTGTATTTATCGGGATTGCGCGCTGTCGGAATTGCTGTTATATGCGCGCTCTTCTGACCGTCAGCGCGCATATATAATTTAATTACTATTTGGTGCATATGGTGCATATGTAAACGAAAATTGACACAAACTCAATGACTCTCGTAAACACGAGACCATTGAAAACGGTGTAGTATATATGCCAGACCAGTATGGGGCGCTGTAATTCTCCCATAGAGATACACTATAAACAGAGAAGAAGACTTGAGCATGCGCATAACCTTGCGCGCTGTATACGAACCAAGAAGAAGAAGACGAAGTTGGCGAGGTTCTCATAACCGACAAACGACGCTCGTTAACCGATTATTAACTGACATTATTTTAAATGAGAATTGAATTCAAAGGATAAGCCCCTGTGACCCGTTAAAAATAATAATATTAATATCAAAGATGGCAACGTCCACAAAACTAAGTCTTACCACTTTCTGA
>JAUMHQ010000066.1:8738573-8750765 GCA_032361165.1 Enteromius paludinosus
CTAATCAATCTCCTCATTACACCTGCCCAATCAAATCCCTTCTACCCACTATAAATAGCCCGTCCTCTTTCCTTCCATACGCCGCCTTTTACGTATCCCTCCTCCACCCCTTCTCCGCCATTTAGCTGTCCTCGCGCCTTCCTTTCCGGGGGGCATGAAAGGACCGAGCCGGACACCGAATTCTAGCCCTAGCTAGGGTTCAAGCCTCTAGGGTTTGGTGTCCGCCGTCCTCCCGGCTCGCCCCCCGGACAGTACGCCACATACGCTAAACTTTATCCTTCTTGATTATGAGGAAGCGCGAACTCTTGAATAGGCATGCAAATGAAAAACTAGTTAATATTGAGAATTGGTCCCTATACTGAAGTGTTACAGATAATATAAAATAAACTAAATAAAAAGTTCTACTGGACAGAGAGAATTTTTTTTCCCGCAAGGAACACAACGTGGCAGACCAACATGACAGAATATGTATTGTGTTTGTTTCAAGTAGGTAAAGGTGTGTGTGAGTCTGACAGTAAATAGAAATCAAAGCTGCAGGAAGCAGCATGGAGGAGGATGCATTTTATCAGCTCTTTCTCTCGAATACACACATACACACACAGTGATACTGCTGTGAAAGCTAGCTGATGCTTACAAATGTGTCCAGTGTGCGCACACAGCAGTCGGCGTCGAGTAAAAATGTGTATTGAGGATGTAGTTAACGATAAGCCATGTTCAGTTTCACAGCTGTTTGTGTGTGTTAAGATCTGCTTGTGTCTAAAAGCAGGGCTATTTGATTGATCATCTGCAGTAGTGAAAAGCAGGTTACTGCAGCAGCTAACGGAAACACACACACAGACACGCTCGCCCTGCTCCTTTACGTTTCCCTCGTTCTCATTCTCTTCCTCTCCCCTTCCACCTCTATCCTCCATGTTCTAGTTTCGTTCCCCACCTTCTCTTCATATCTACTTTCACTATTTCCAGGTTGAAGGGATAAGAACTGCTGGTCGCATGGTGTGTTTTGAATTTTGGTATGCTGGTGTGTCTGCTAGTCTTCTTAAAGGGACAGCTTACTCAAAAGTAATTCCATCATCTTGCGTCTGAAGTGGCATACTCATTAGGTACTATATCTGAATTTGAACTTACTTTGCGATGACTAAAAAGTATGTTCTATGCAGTATAAATATGGATAGTACAACTGAAATTCCATGTCATGTGACATACCAGCATCAGTTGCATTGCTTCACTACCATTCATAAATCTTTTCCCATTACCTCAAAGTATGATAACATTTCCAATGACTGCACATATCAGAATTCACGCAGAAGTAGCAAGTCATCTGAGTATTTTTTGCCAATTTATTTTCTGAATATTATGTATTTAACCGCACTATTTTTTGGCATAGGGTACTGTTTTTGGCATATTACATAGTAGGGAAGCATATGCATAAATCCAAAATCTTACGTTAAAAAGGTATTCACTGTCACTTTTTATCAATTGAATGTATCCTTGATTTATAAACAAATTTCTTTAAAAACAGCAGTGTGTATGTAAATAATTTTCATACAGTGTCAGTGACAATATGGTCAAATATGTCACTATTAAAGTCTGGACAAAACACTTTTTTGCTCCATGCATAAAAAAGAAAGCTGTATGGAACAACAAGTGAATAATGAAAATTTGGGTACACTACTTCTTTAATTAGCTCAGCCAGCAAGCCACCCTTAGTCAATCATAATTATCATGCTAGCTGACCATTATTTTCCAGCTCCACCAGCGAGACCAGCAATAAGCAGCATAAATCAACAGGGACCAACATGGAAAGGAAAGGTTTTCAGGGTTTTCACTCCATCTTGGATTCTTCCATTAGCCTCTGATCTCCTCCTCCTTCAGCTATACGTCTTTTCACATCAACCAACACCTTCTCTCTCTCTTTCTAATTTTCCAGTATTCCAAAGCCCAGGGGAAACGGAGTAATGGAGTCACATGGCCCTGCCTTCTTTAGCACTGCAATACTACAACACATCCCCCTACACACCCGTCTGTCTCTCTCTTTTTCTCTCGTTCTCTCTCTCTCTCTCTCTCTGCTTCCCAGTGAGGTGACATTTCAGACGTGCCCTGATGGTTGCTCCCTACAGTGCGGCTGTGATCTGCCTGTGTTTGAGAATCCATGCATGTGTGTGTGTGTGTGAGAAAGAGTGCTCATTAAGGCATGACGGAGCCAGTGTCCAACCAGACCTCTGCTGTGTAACTAGCATTCCCCACACAACGAGTTCCAGAAGTGGTGTGACTTTCTCTGGTCTAATTTAAGCCAAGCAAAAACTACATAATTTAGTACATGTTACAGATAAGTCAGGTAATGAGGCAATGAGCTTAAAAAGGCTGAAATGCTAAGTTAAACACAGATAAATGCATTTTTGCTTCGTCATCTCTGGCTGCATGCAAAAGAAAAATAATGACTACAGTAGTACAGTGACTCTTAATGAATTGATCCAAAAGAGCCACAAACTCCACAGATAACACAAATCATTCTACAAAAATATTTGACATCAGAATGCCACCATTGACCAATCATAATCAAGTGTTTCATAGAGCCATCTAATAATTGTTTATATTGACTCATAAATCGAGCAGCTCAAATTCTGTTTTCTTCTATTTCACCATGATACCAGACTCCAGTGCGTGTATGTGTGTATTTGTGTAACTCACCCTGTGAGCACCACTACAAAGTCCATCACGTTCCAGCCGTTTCTCAGGTAGGAGCCCTTGTGGAAGGCAAATCCCAGTGCAAGAATCTTAATGCCCGACTCAAAACAGAAAATAGCAATGAAATAGGGCTCTGTCTCTTCCTGCGATAGAAAGGAAACCACAGATGGGATTATGATAAAAAGCATTTTCACTTTAAACACTCTCAATGCTTGCCAGTTTTTAACTATTAAAAAAAATGGCCGAGAATTTAATCACCCTTTCTGTATGATTTTTAGTTGACCACAAACAAGAACAGTTCATTCAGAGGATGTAATGCTAGATTTTCCCCAATCTGTTCTGATTAAGATACAAATTCATGCATCTTTGATAGCCTGAGGGTGAGTAAATTCTCAGCAGATTTATATTTTTGGGGTTTTAGCAGTTGAACATAAAAACAATCGTCTATGCAATGTCCCCATTTAAATTTAGCAAAGTTAATATGATGTGTGTCGGTGTGTGTTCCACTTTACCAGTCGTTCTGACAGTGGAGTTTTGTCTCCATCTGGTAAGTGTTGTTCAAGAGCCAGAACGATGCAGTTGGCAATGATTGTGGTCAAAATCATCCACTCAAATGGAGTAAAAGGCAAAGTTAAGGCTTAAAACAAACTGGAATCATCATATCAAACATATTTAAAATTCTAAAACACTTTTAAAATGACTACACAAACATAAAACTGCATGAACTTTGAGAATACTGTCAAAATATACATTTTATTCTTGCAGAGTTTGGAAAAGCCATGCATGTTCATTCAAGTGAGAGCGATATAGAGCTGTAAGCCTGGGCTCACACATAAACATACAAAAATAAACACACACACACACACACACACATACACAGAGGGCTGTGGGGCAGTATTAACACTTTTAGCCCTGAAGGCATTCCTAGAGAGTCAAAAGTAAAAAAAATTCTTACTACATTTTTAGAAAATATTTTTTCAATTACATTTGGACAGTAAGCATTAAGTATTTAAAAGTTACAGCATTTGGAACCAAGGTAACCTTTTTGACAACCAAATGGCATTTTTGTAACACTCTAACTCCATAACCGTACCAAGGAGAGTCAACCCAAATGGTAGGCAGAGTTTAATTTTAAAGTAAAGTTTTAAACCAAATTTTCATTACATTTGGACATTCTATTGTTGAGAAACTGCTAATAAAATTTTAAATGTGCCCAAATGAATTTTCACTTATCTTTCTTATTTGACATGCAATAATTACTCAAGAATGTACTCAAGAAATTGATTTTTTAGAGAAGTTCCCATACTTGTGAAGATACAGTTGTATCTGCATCCCAAATATGGAGCAATAGGTGTTGAATCTATCTGAATCTAATATACAGTTGGTAGAGCTTTCAAAATAAATACAACAACACTGGAAAACAAGCATGAATGGTTCCCAGTAACAATGGATTACATGACTGTCTCCTAGAAAAACGAGAGACATGTCTTTATCCAATTAGCATGTTACATCTCTCCGTAAGGTATATCTTGTGATCGATGCAATAGATTGCGTTGACTCATTTAAATAAGGAACATCAACTATAAGTCATTTTCTACGATCTGTGCATGTTTCATGGAGTTATGAGCAAAAGCGCCTCATGAGTGCTGCATGTGTATATACTCAGTTAATCAAATTAGCTACATGCATTGTAAAGTTAAGATTCGAAAAATGTGATTAATTTTAATTCATGGGAGTAATTGTTTTGTCACTGAGTGGTTGTACACAGGTTTAGAAGGACAACACAGCACTCGTTGAGACTTGCTCAAAATGCATGCATGCATTACATGCAGTAAAAAGCAGAGTGTCATATTTTGTGTTATTCCATTCGGTGGTTGCAAAATAATTTGATAATTAATTTTTTCGGGGGGGTGGGGGTCCTGCCCGCTGTACCCTTAAAGGGTTTAAAGGGATAAACAGATGAGAGTGGACAGATTCCGCCTGGCTGTAATGGAGCACTCATTATCCAGTTACTGTGTGTCTCTTTCCCAGCTGCCACTGGCACTGATACACACATTCAGCACTTGTCATAACCGCTTATGTCATGTGTGTGACACATAAGCACACAAACACACACATTTATGTAGTCACTGCAATGACTGCTATACAATCCAGTAACATTTTATAATAACTTCAGTTAAATTAATAAACATTTACATTACAGATCATTTGTTCATCTACAGTACATCCAAATCAATAATAAATGCCATGAAACTTTGATACTAGGTGTATATGTCCTCATATCATGCAAAACATATATGCATAAGCTCACTGACAGTCTTAGCAACATAATTTGAGTTTAAAACAGCTATTTTATATATCTTATTTATTAAATACACAAGCCCTAGAATGTGATGATATATCCTTTTTCTCTCAACCGTTTTTTTGTTCAGAAATTGCCATAACTTCCACAATAAATTACAAACTACTAACACACTGATGCTACTTTCAAGTAGAAAGAATCTGTATTTTCCTGCAAAACATACTCTAATAGTTATATTTACAACTTTAAAAAAGCACTTTTACAGTTTGTGAGCCTCAGCCTCTTAAGTATGAGAATATATTGCAGACCACATCTGTCTTATTTCATATTCATTATGCAAGCATGGCTCCTGAATACACCTCATCCTGTTTGCATACAGTGTACCATACAGTGCAGCTATGTTTAAATACATCAGTTATTTTGAGAAGCAAAACTCGCATTGTGACTTCCTTATTCCCTTACACACACATTTATTCAGAGCTCATTGAAACCACCAACACACAGTTAGCTCAGGGCTAATATGGCTAACAGTACAGTGCATGCTGGGAGACTTAAAGTGGTATCCATAGCAACCACTCGAGCGCTAAAGTGAGCATGTGCAGAGTGGATGTTCTGAGAAATTAAATGTGGAGCATTTGTGTAAACCCTTCAGAAACCACGAATAGAGATTCTGCAGAGTTCTGCACACTGAACTACTAAACAACCCAAATATATCCTTCTGTGCGAAAGCACCTCCACTCTTGTCTTTTCAACAGCATTCTCTCCCGCTCTGTGTCTTTATCTACCTACTAATCATGCAGTCGCATGACGCTGATGATATGTTCCTGAAAAATAATATTCGGATGGAGTGGTAAAGCTGTCTGCAGCTCATAATGTGCCCTTAATAATTCACATCTCAATTTTAAGACTCGGATACAGAGAGATGGAGAGCGCAAGAGAAAGACAACAAGAGAGAGACGGAGAGAAAAATAAGAGAAGGAAGGAAAACAGAGAGAATGTAGATGTATTTCAATGAGGAGGGAAAGAAAAGGAAAGACAGAGAGAGCTGGCAACAGAGAAAGAGAGAGAGAAAGGCAGAAGAGCTGTGAAATGGAGAGTTGGCTAGCGTTTGAGAGAGTCTACTGCATCTCTCCATCAGCAGTTTAAACTTGTATTAGACTAATAAGAGGTAGTGACGGTGCCAGGTCCCTCTTTCAATCTCTTTTGCTTTAATTAAAAAGTCTGTGCACAGATCCAAACACAGCCAAAGATATGCAATGTTTTCCTCCTATATACATTCCCACTTCTTTTACACTGTCAGAAAAATGAACACTTGGGGTACAACTGCTGTGGACATATTTACATCTTTATTTGAA
The DNA here is from genome assembly GCA_032361165.1 of Enteromius paludinosus. NCBI lineage: Eukaryota > Metazoa > Chordata > Actinopteri > Cypriniformes > Cyprinidae > Enteromius > Enteromius paludinosus. Next base: position 8,744,916 of record JAUMHQ010000066.1, read on the forward strand.
AAAGATTCAGAAAATCTACTATTCACAAATATTTCTGCAATTAAAATAATGGTTTACTATTTTAATTTAATTTTGATGCAAAGCTAATTTTTTATTAATTTCCAGTTTTCTGTGTCACATGATCCATTAAAAATCATCCTAATACACTGATTTATTATCAATCCTGAAAACACTTTTTGCTGCTCAATATAGTTTTAGGACCCGATATAATTTTTTTTTAGGATTCTTTGATGAATAAAAAGTACAAATTCAGCAATAATATACACTACCACTTTTATTCCTTTTTTTTTTTTTTTTTTTAATTAATTAATATTTTTAAATGAATAAAAAGTGATAGCAAAGACTTATATTGTTCAAGAACATATTTCTATTTTGAATAAATTACATTTTTATAAACTTTTTATTATTCTTCATCAAAGGATGGTGGGATGGTAGGTTTTGTCAGATTCAGCTAACATTACAAGGGCAAAATTGTCCCAAAAGTCTACAGTTGAGAAAACACATACACACAGTATATGCATTGTAAGCACCCTTACTGTAATTTTCTTTTTGGCCTCATTAGTGTCATTACAACCTTCCCATGACCACCTCTTCTTGTCCCTACATGCACTTTTTCCATCACCTCACACACACTAGCACTGCACACTCCCTTCCTATGCACACACTGCATTATCAAGCATCAGCATATTGATGCTTGACTGCTCACAACTAAAAACTCAATATTATATTATCAGAAAGCACTCGAGAGGAGAGGAAAGGAAAGACGTTTAATACGGTCATTTAGCCCTCCAGGCTTTAGAAACTTTGCACTAGCAGCGCTTAACGGGCAGCAAGTCATGTGACCTCCATTGTCTGCACATTGACTGCGCATTTCTATAAGTTGGTTCCAACTTTGTCGCATTACTCTGTCACACCGCCAACTGAAACAGAAAACCACCGACTCGTCATTCGCCTTGTTTGTGTGTGCGAGTGTTTAATCTGAAAAATCAAGCTCAAATAAACACTTCTGCCACTTCCTGCAAGAAATCGCAGTATGAATCTCATGGCAAATTTGACATTTGAGTTGACAGGACTTTTTGGTGCAGGTAAGTGCATGCGTTAAATACACATAAATGCCTAGGTATTCTATTCACATGCCTATGCTTGCTTGTCCAAGGGGGCCAAAGCATTTGTTTTATACTGGGCTATCTACAACAGTAAAAGAAACAAAGCACCAGAAGACATTAAGCAAATAAATATAACAAACATATAGGGTAAAAATTACAAACTATTTCCATGTCTTGCACATTTTCAGGTACAGAAATCATGCTTTCTTTCTCCCGTTCTCTCACTCACAGTTGTGGGTTGGTAATGTTATACCTATTACATATTAATAGGGAAAGGGGGCCCAAAAATTAGTTTTTCTTTTGTCACGATAAGTGGTAAATTCGGCCCTAGTAGATTTTTTATTTAATAAAATTTTTTTAGAGTGGTTTCTATGCTCTAGATTTGAGCTGACAGTGTGCTTTAAGGGGAAACGGAGCTGATGAGATGAACACTTTTCAACTGAAATAAAACAAACAACCCTACAAATTAAATGAAAGAATCCACAAGACTCAGCAACAGAGAACTTGCTTGCCTCACTTTCCCATTATCTCTTTCTTCCTTGGCACACCATGGTCTTCCTGTCTCCATTTTTCTTTCCTCCTCTTGCAATCCAAGATGTGCAAGCGTGGGAAGCGAGCCGGCGTGTTGGTCAGGCTCAGACAGTGAGGCTTAAGAACAGCGCTGCCTAGCATCCATCTGGCGAATCTATGCTCTCTCCCCAACAAAATGGATGAACAACTTCTCCTCTCCCAGACAAATAAAGACTTGTAGAATTCAGCTGATCACTGCTGCTTCAAATGCACCACCATCCACATCTCAGGACCTAATAAGTACAAACCTTTTGCTCTCACACCTGTGGTCAAAAACTGGTGTTGGCCTACCTGAAGTACCCTTGTTGGACCTCCTTTAGTTTGTTCCTATACCTGTTCTTGAAAGACTGCACTTCGACCGCTCTGAAGTTTGAAGATGACACCAAAAATTCATCGACAATGGCGAGACTGCAAAAAAGAAGCCGAAGAGCCTCAAAACAGTGGAGATGATGGTGGACTTTAGGAGAAACACCTCAGTGTTTACCCTACAGTACGATGAAAATTACTGTGGCAGTCATTCTTGGGTACTACCACAAAACTGGAAATAGGACTAACATAGGTTCCACTGTGAAAAAGGCCAAACAGAGGGGTTTGCCGGCTAAGGAAGTTCAGCTACTCACTCAAGCTACTACGCTGTCATAGAGTCTGTCCTCTGCATTTCTATGACTGTATAGATTAACTTGGCTACCAAATCAGACCTCGGAAAACTACCGAGAGCCATCAGCACTCCCTTTCCCATTTTCCAAGAACTTGTGAGTAAAAGGGCTGTAAAAATCACTCTGGAACCGTCAGATCTAGGACACTTTCTCTTTGAACTGTTGCATCTGGATGGCGCTACAGGGCAATGAACATCAGAACAGGCCTGGCTGTTAAGAAAGGTTTCTTTCTCCAGGCCATCTACCTCATGAACAGTAAAAAAAAAAGGAATACACAACACTATTTAAACGTAGTATCTGTACATACATATATGTATTGTCTATAATCTTATTTATCTGTGTCTTGTCACTGTGATTTTGTCTATGCACTGGAAGCTTCTGTCACCAAGACAAATTCCTTGTATGTGTAAGCATACTTGGCAATAAATCTCATTCTGATTCTGATTCTCCTCGATTGCTCTGTTTTTCCTGCAGAGGGACCTGAAGCAAGCGCGTGTGTGATCCATCATGCTAAAAAGCCTTCAGTTATGAATTCCCCCTCCTGTTCCATATACGCTACACTAAAAATAGATACATGACAGATTAAAGAGCCTGCTCCTCTCCTTGAAACCAATTTCTTTCAATCTCATTTTACCTGTTTTTTGTGTTTCTTTTTTATTATTATTATTATTTCTGACATTAAATTCTTCAGCATGCTTGTTGCGTTCAGGTCTTGGGTGACTCTTGATTCACAGAGATTTGTTTGTTAGTCCACGCCCTCTTCTCTCATTTCCCCTCTCATTCTGACGCCCTCTCTAAAGCGTTCTTCCTCCATCAAGGATCCCTTTAATGGTTTTCATTGCGGTAAGCCTGTGTTAGCCACCGAGCTGACTGCTGGATGCTAACTGCACACACATGAAGTCTGTTTCACTGATGCAATATGCAGTAAGATCCTGATTCTGCAAACTGAGTAACATTACACTCAACACCGAAACACTCAAATAAACAGTCGTCTTTAAAGTAAAACCTTAAAATCACCTAAAAATGAAAGTTTTGCCACCGCTTATTCACCCTCACACCATCCCAACCTGTATGACATTCTTCTATGAAATCCAAAAGATATTGCTAAATATATCCAATAAGCGATGCTGCTTGAAATCTTGAAAAGATTTAATTGTATGAAAAAAAGCAGTTCGCAAAATATCTTCACCAAATTAAAAACATGCATATATAAGGATCATTTTTGCGGGAGCTATTCCTTTAAGAATGACTCTAGATTCCACTTTCAATCTGCCTTGAACACACACATACACATAAATAAATATACATACACACACAGCAGCACACTCCATCCCCCTGTGTGATTTGAAACATATGTGTTTTTGTTGCCAGTGACTATATTGATCTGTTCTGGTTGAGCTCTTGTTGTTATATTGTGATACTGATGTAGTGAATCCTCTATACATACTTTGGTTTCAACCACAATTGCAAGCCATTCTACTTTACAGCAATGATCTGACGGTAACATAAAAAGGTTGCCTGCTCTTTTTCCAGGACCTGCTCGAAATTGTTCAAAACATGAACGAATTGATGAAATAAAATTTTTACTTGTGAAATAAATTAAGCTGTATATTATGTAAGAATGTAAATGAGGACTCTCCTGCCTTGTTCTTCGACTTTATCCTCCACAAATATTTGTGCTTTTATATTCTTATTCTGTCCTATATACTGTAGATAAAATACTATCTCACCCTGTCTACATCTCTTACATAAGTGTTAAAGGTTAGTTAACAGGGCGATTGTGGCTCTAATGTGCAGAGGTATTAAATCTGAATCATATTCAATATGAACATAACATGCTTGTTATGCAAAGAATATTTTGCAGGGCAGGTTTATTTTACAATAATTTTGACAATGAAGCAATTATCAATCCGATTGAGCTAATGAGCTAAAACGTAATATATTACAATACTGAAATGTACACTATCTTTTATAAATTCTGGGATCTCCTTTTCACTCACTCTCTCCACTTCAGTTTCTCTCTCGTTCCTCCATTTTTTCCACACATACCTTATTCTCTTTGGTCTTTAAACGTTAATTCTGTCACCTTTCACACCCGGACATCTGCATGTTTTATTAAAAAGATATTAGTTGCTTATTCCACCCTGTTTTCTCTACACTCCTCGTCTTATCTTTTATCCTTCCCTTTCAGCCTTCCTTCCTTTCCCCTTCTGCATTTCGGCTTCCTTCGCGTTCTCTTGCTCTCGTTTGAGAGTGCTGCACATCAATCATACAATCTTAATTCAGTCAGAGTGCTGCTGCCGTCTCAGCATTTCTGCAGAGAGAGAGAAGATAGAGGGAAGAAAGAACATAAACAGTGGTGGAACAGACGGAGAGAGAGAGCCCCTAGTGAGAGAAACCGAAATGGAGAGTATGAGCAAAAGAGATGGGTGTATAAACAGAGAAGAGAGAGAAAGAGAAGACGGGAAATGCAGAGAGGTGTTGGAACTGAGGGTGTAGGGGAAGAAGAGATGCAGTGTTTTTTTCCTGCTTGTCTTCAAGTGGCCTCTAGGAAGAAGATTATCATCATCTGACTCAACCTCAGCTGTAATCTTGTGTTTGTATACCATACAACAGACATGCATGCACGCGCACACACAAGCATAATTAAATACTTTCATTTAAACGCATTCACCTCCTCAGATATATATATATATATATATATATAAAAAAATACTAGGGTGGCCCCCTGGTTAGTGTGACAGAGTTTTAGGTCAATCCCATGCGTAAATATTTGTACATCTGTTCTTAAAATAAATTAAAAATTTAATAAAACATAGAATTTATAAAAATTTGCCGTAAATGCACTTTTTGTGTATATATATATATATTGCTGAGCAATGATTAATCGAGATGAATCGCATCCAAAATAACGGTATTTATTTTGTATATACTGCATGTATAAGAAAGATGTTATGTTTATATATGAAAAATATTTATATATAATAATAATATCAATTACAGTGGGTACGGAAAGTATTCAGACCCCCTTAAATCTTTCACTCTTTGTTATATTGCAGCCAATTGCTAAAATCATTTAAGTTTTTTTTCCTCATTAATGTACACACAGCACCTCATATTGACAGAAAAACACTGAATTGTTGCCATTTTTGCAGATTTATTAAAAAAGAAACATTGAAATATAGTACGGTCCGAAGTATTGCTCAGTATTTAGTAGAAGCACCCTTTTGATCGAATACAGCCCTGAGTCTTTTTGGGAAATATGCAACAAGTTTTTCACGCTCTGCCATTCCTCCTCGCAGATCCTCTCCAGTTTTGTCAGGTTGGATGGTAAATGTTGGTGGACAGCCATATTTAGGTCTCTCCAGAGATGCTCAATTGGGTTTAAGTCAGGGCTCTGGTTTGGCCATTCAAGAAAGGTCACAGAGTTGTTGTGAAGCCACTCCTTCGTTATTTTAGCTGTGTGCTTAGGGTCATTGTCTTGTTGGAAGGGAAACCTTCGGCCCAGTCTGAGGTCC